>OX465114.1:2168700-2304324 GCA_949987565.1 Luidia sarsii
TGTTTTGGTGGGATATTCCTCATGTCGCTGTGCCGGGTCACATATATACCGCTATCTACACGTCTCCGTCTCACTTGAAATGCTTTATCATACAAACAGGCAATGCATATGGACTAACAATACACCACACCGGCCCAGCACCGATCGTGATGCATTATCTGTCTGAGCAAAAGCCTAGTAGAAGAGATAGAGTAAGAGATACAAAAAGGGACAGGGGGCTTGTTGGATTAGGTATAAGCAGTGGCCATGATTACACTTTGGAGTAACTTTGCCAACCCAAACTTCACTGAAGTTTCCTGCTAAGTACCGGTACTGAAGTAAAGACGAGGGGAATACAAGTCCCAAGCAATTGACATCACATTGCAGTGTGGTTTGTAATCCTGTTTACGCAAGGAAGACTTTTTCTGCTTAGCAGATTTTTTACGCTTAAGCGGATCTATGGGATTGGGCCCTGTGTTTACAAGTCGTCATGGTCTCTTCAGAAATGTTGGCAGAACTTCAGATTTCGGAATGAAAACTTGTTAACTGCACATTTAAGGCATTCTAAATCAGTTACTGACACACAACTACATGTCCTGTACGTGTTTACACTAAAAAAAAGTCAGTTGACGCTGAAAAAAAATGAGAGAATTTAGCGTATAGCATCGGACGTTGTACAATAAACAGTTCCTCCCTTCACACGATCGTTTGTCAAGGGTGGCGAAGATTTGTCGGAGGTCCGGACCTACAGCAAAATCTCTCAAGGGTTCACCAGGGACGTCTGTCACTGTCACAAGCATTGGTAACCTTTCACACGGTGGCACTTTTGTAAGACTTCTCATGCATGAGATATTTTCTCAAGCCTTGCAACTTGCAAGTTTTTTTCAGCATCGTCTGAAAAGGCCTTAATATCACAGTGCTTTTACAGTTTTTGTTCAGGGGGAAGTTTTTGTTCAGGGAAAAAGAAAGAATGTCGGTGCCTTGCTTAACAAGGACCACACATGGGACTTGAACAAAAAGACATGTCCAAATGGTGCACGGCATGTCTGCTGAACTGGTGTGACTATTTTCAATGTCAAAATTGCATTAGAGTCAAGCCCAGGAACAACAAGTAAAATTGGCCGACCGGAGAAAAGGAGGACTGCAATGTACAACTGATAAAAACCCTCAAAACTCCTGTCTGATTTCAATGACCAATCTGAAAAGAGTAACGTATCTATCCTTGCTGGAGCTTTGGCTAAGGTATTCTAGCTGCTTAGCAAAACATACACCAGTTGAATAGGGTAAGAAAACATGTTGGAAACAGATTACTTCCAATGCAAACAGGCAAATCTCAAGAGAGTAGACAACCTGACATGTCAGTCCAGGCTGGACCTTTCCCACAGGTAAATGCAAGTTACATTTTTTTTCAGACTTGGCAAATACTTACATATCCCACAGAGCCATAGATGCATATCCCCTGTCCCTGATCAGACCGAGTGAACCAGCTCACAGTGACATTCAATCAATACTGAGGTATCTGCATGTACATCTACATCAGTACATGTACAACAGTGCACCGTGAGATGGCCCACACACTAACAGGCTTGGCATTAGTTGCCTGTACCAAGGAGCTCCTTGCCTGTACACAGGGCATTTGTGATAATGCACAAAGGCCACTTTTACTGTACAGTATGTGGCCCGACAGTGAGATTCCATTGTAAGGCTAACTGCCATTTTGGAGTCGGGTTTTTTTGAACAGCCGAGTAGCCCCTGTACTCAGTCTCAGACTAGCCTCCACTCCAGGCAGTCCAATCTCTGAGGGTGTTGGCCCCAACTGAACGCAAAGTTTGTCACTTTGTGGTGAAGACCCCAGGTGTGGCTTGAAAAGTGGAAATTACACACAATTCTATGGAATTGGGTTGAGTTCTACCTCGGTGATTGAGATCTATCCAGGTGATTTAGAACTACATGTATCTGGGTGATTTAGAACTACATGTATCTGGGTGATTTAGAACTATGTACATCAGTACATGTACATTGTATTTGGGTGATTTAGAACTACATGTATCTGGGTGATTTAGAACTATGTACATCAGTACATGTACATTGTATTTGGGTGATCTAGAACTACATGTATCTGGGTGATTTAGAACTATGGTACATGTATCTGGGTGATTTAGCACTATGTACATCAGTGCATGTACATTGTATTTGGGTGATTTAGAACTACATGTATCTGGGTGATTTAGAACTATGTACATCAGTACATGTACATTGTATTTGGGTGATCTAGAACTACATGTATCTGGGTGATTTAGAACTACGGTACATGTACATGTACATGTACATGTATATTGTATTTGGGTGACTACATTGTATCTGGGTGATTGCGTTCTATATGTGGGTGATTGAGGTCTATCTGGGTGATTGAGGTCTATCTGGGTGATCAAGGTCTATCTGGGTGATTGAGGACCATCTGGGTGATTGAGTTCTATATCTGGGTGACTGAGGTCTATCTGGGTGATTGAGTTCTATATCTGGGTGATTGAGGTCTATCTGGGTGATCAAGGTCTATCTGGGTAAATGAGGACCATCTGGGTGATTGAGTTCTATATCTGGGTGATTGAGGTCTATCTGGGTGATTGAGTTCTATATCTGGGTGATTGAGGTCTATCTGGGTGATTGAAGTCTACATGTATCTGGGTGATTGAGGTCTATCTGGGTGATTGAAGTCTACATGTATCTGGGTGATTGAGGTCTATCTGGGTGATTGAAGTCTACATGTATCTGGGTAATTGAGGAATATTGCCATTTTACCAAAGGAATTGTTGCATGAAATACCACTCAGTGAAACTCGACACTTATGTAGATACAGAATTTATTAAAGACAAAGCTTAAAGAGTTCAAGATTTCAACAAGTAGAAAGAATGGATCGATATAAAAAAAGCAAATATTAGCCTCTGTGCGTCATACATGCATAGAATGAATGGTCATTATTTCTCAAATGCCACTTCCAAGCAGGATAAAGGAGGTGGTGATGGTCTTAAATTGCATCTTGTTCAGAACTTAGCACTCTTGGTTAGTCAAAAATTTGAGGCAACGGTGAATAATACATTTTTTGTTTAAATCATAGTACTAGTGATTAATTTGTTTACACATAAACAGAAGTAAATTCCTCTATACAAGGTAAAATGCTGATGGCTGCTCTAAAATTTCACAGACGTCAATTTCTACGGACCTAAAAAAGCTATCAGTATCTCTTATGAAGCCAGAAACACAATGTAGATCCCATAGTGATGTATTCAGACCACACAAGGTGTGCGTAGTTCCATTGGCATCTACATTTGTTCTAAGTAAACTGCATAATCATAATCGATAAACAAACATTTATACTATATAGAACAGAAGGTGACCGAGGTTACCAATCAAATCCGAAAAACAGAATTCCATGACTTTTAAAATGAGGCAGTTTTCCACGACATTTACCCCGACAATTTGGTAGCTTTTAAAGTCCATGCCACAGACGAGACAAGAATTTTTAACAACTTTGAACAAATTTACTTTCCGAAGGACAACAAGTCAACATTTGCCTCAAAGAAAGGGATACCCCCAAAAATACATCTACCCAGAACCTGGATTGAATGTCTTGTTCCTTCTCCCCCGACTCAAAGTCTCAATTTCCAATGACACTTAAAAATGGCTTTTTCAATGTTGATCTTCCCCCTAACTTTTCTGTTTATGAAATTTAAGAAAAGTGGTTGGTATTCTTCAGTTGAAGTACTGAATATCCTGATGTTTCTATACAATTAGACAAGCATGGCAAAAAAACGGCTGACCACGAAGGCAGACAGGGATTGACAAACCTCGGCCACAACCACACGGCAAAGCCAATGTAAATGACACCAAAGCTGTGTCCCCACTGGACTTATTTTGGGTAAACTAACCGAGCAAATGGGTAAACTTGACCATTTTAAGTCCAGTGCGGACAGCCCAGGAAGTTTTCCTCCCAGGTAACTTACCCGGCTCGTACGGGTAGTCTAACCGACTGACTTGTGCACGGTTAAAATGGACCAGGTCAGTTTAACCGAGTCTAAAACTCCAATGTGAACACGATGTCATGCGTTTGTATACGCCAGTCGATTATGGTTAATTAGTGCAGACGCCGGGAAGATTTACCCATTGGAATGTTACCCACATCCAGTGCGAACATGGCTCAAGACAAAAAAAAACCAGACTGTTAAAAGACAAAAACTCAAAATCCCACAAATAACTGGGAGACACACTCAAATATCTTCCTGAGTCCTGAGATGGTATAAAACAGCATAGTGTATACGATTGAAAAACAAAATATGGTAAACTTTGTACACGTACCCAAAATATATATATTCTTTATATCATAATTGCGTAAAAATGTAGGGACTCTATCTGTACACATTTCATTATACCACATGCATTTGTACAGTATTTGTTCTGGTTGCGTTTTACAAAGAAGGCCTTTTCTTTTTCAAGCACCACAACACATACAGTCCTACTGGTAATTTTTGCACAGCTCCTGAATCTTACCAAGGTGACCCAACCGATTTTCTCATTTACTGTACAGCACCATGGCATGATGGCATAACCCCCCCCCCCCAAAAAAAAATACCCATCCAACTAAATTTGTAAGGAGCATGTATTGCAAGAATCTCAGAGACTCTTTAGAAATGGCATAGAGTGCAATGGCGCAGAACACTTCCTAAACCATTTTTTTTCACAAAGCACCATCTACATGTACTTGTACCCTGTAAAAGTTTTTTAAAAGCCAGTTCAACGTATCTCTTTAACAATAGACTGTACAGTATCAAAGCTGCAGCAGAGTGTGAAGGGCTAGGGCATTGGGTATTAATTCTAAAGATACCAGTGAAGCCTGCCAGTTTTCTAGTTTGGGATTGAAATACGGTAGACTCGCATGAACCTGGTTTCCATGACAAACAAAGTAGGTCAGAATAGAATCAATGTGGGTGACCCCCCCCCCCCCCCCCCCGAAAAAAAGGTTTTTGAATAGCGATTCAAATCGCGATTCAAATCGCGATTATTTTCGTAGTGGGTAACGGCCCTTATGCGAGGAACAAAAACCTCCCCGAAAGATATTTTGTTTCTAATCATGATTCTAATTGTGATCTAGTACACTGGATCAAGGCACAGTGGTAAGAAATGTGGCTGCAAAATGTAAGGCACCTGAGCTAAACTGATGCCCTTCAGTTTGTCCTACATGCCCTAGGCCTAATTTAGTAATAGTAATACCCCAAGTCAGCCTCATATGTCAGCATATATTCTAGCCTAGCTACCTTCACCATGAATAGACTGAATTGTCACACCATGGCCACACAACAAGCCCCAATTTCATAGAACTGATTTAAGCGTGAAAATCTGCTAAGCAGGAAAAGTCTTCCTCATGTAAGCTGAATTACAAACAGCAGCAAGATGCAATGTCAATCACTTTTGACTTGTATTCCACTCTTCTTTACTTAGCATGAAACAAAAGTGACATTTTGGGTAAGCAAGGGAATCCTGTGGCTCATGACGCTTTGTGCTTAAGTAAATATTGGCGCTTACGGTAAGCAGTTCTATGAAAGTGGCACCAGATCTGTGGGCAACTCCAGAGAGTGCTGCAGAGCACAAAGCAATCCTCAGGCAAATCTCAGGTCACCTAATTTCAGACTGTGGAAACAGGAATCGCACTGCTACATGCCTATTGACAAGTTGTTACACTTCTGGGGCCAATTTCACAGAGCTGCTTAAGCGTGAAAATCTGCTAAGCACGAAATTTCTCCCCCTGGTTAAAACGAGATTGCCAACCATATTTCACTTGATGCTTGTTGTACTTGACTCATATTCTACTATTAGTTGCTTCATGTGAAATACAAGTGGATTTTTGGCTGGCAAACTGATTCTTTTGAGGAAGATTTTTCAAGCTTAAGCAAATGTTGGTGCTTAAGCGGCTCTATGGAAATGGCCAGTGATTAAACACTGCCTAGGTGCCAATTCCATTACTCAGTATGGTCTGTGTACCTCCATGGTCTGAAACAGCACTGGTCCTGAATCCAGGATTCAATATGTCTCTCTGGATGGCTGGGTGCTATGCATTCAACCCCACACCCACTGTCATGCCAATGTTGAGCCCATAGGTCCATGCCAGGTGTGCAGCCATGCAGAAGCACAGACCTCTACCCTCAAAAGGCTGGCACAATGACAGGCACACTCAGCACAATCAAACATATATGTATCCCTCAAACTCTGTCTAACCCTAAGGCCTAAGGCCTATACTTTTTCACATTGCTGCTTAAAACCCATTGCTTCACCACCACGCCTGAACCATCACAAAACCAGGACCGGTTTGTCATTCATAGGCCATTATTTCAGTTCCTAGTCCTACCCATGACAACCAAATTTTTTTTTTTTAATAATGCGCTATTTTCATACCTTCAAACAAGTAAAGGAAAACTGACTCGGAACAATTTGGAAAAAAAAAAGGAAAAATAAAAGAGAATGTCACTTTTTCAACATTTTCAAAACTTAGACTATTGGGAACAATACAAACCTGGGAAATAATTAAACAATGAGTGTACAAGCGAGTCAAACCTGGCACAATTGGACGCCTGTGTGGCTTTTGTCATCTGCACATTTTTTGGTGGTAGGCTGAAAAGAGTCTTTGTTTAAAACTTGGACAATAGTGGTGCCTGGATTCAGAGGGCCCCATGCATAACAACACCATTGGTGCTCAGAATTTGGGGAATACCAGCGACTTTGCCCAAAAAATGCAAAATTTGCCACTCATGCAGAATTTTAAGGCGACTGAGTCTACATGTATAAATGTTTTGGCTAAGGCTGGAAATCACACACAAGTCTATGGGAAGTGACTTCAGCCACTAAATAGCGGCTTCCATAGACTTATGTGAATATGAAGGTCGTAGCCAATGAATTTGGACACGACCTAATAAAGCATATATAGTATCTTTTCTCTCTCACCACACCGTTTGTTAGTTGGTTTTTTCACACCACACCGTTTGTTAGTTGGTTGTTTCACAACTCCATTGCATGGATATATACTCACAAATATCACCCTGTTACAAATCTGACCATTCTGTGCATAGATCTACATATGAACACCCTCACCCATTCCCCAATATACATAATACCATTCGTTGAGTGAAGCAACAACATTAATGGAAATCATGGGCAAATCTTGTTAAACATTAACTGCATCATGGTTTTTCATACGGGATTGCAAGTTCATGTTGAGGTTCTCCTTATCCTAAATACACTTTAAAATTACCTCCAGAAAAAAAATTGCTCAAAATTCAACGTTGCACTATCATGCTTACATGCAAATCCGTTTTTAATTGTCAAAGGAAAAGCAGAAAGGATTCTGATTCAAATGACGTCAAATAGTAAAATACACCCAAAATTTCAAAGCTTAATAATATATAAAATCAAGAAGCTGCATTGAGAACATTTAGAGTACACTTATAGCTATGAATCGATAATGTCAACATCTTCAAGGCATAAATGATGGTGGATCTTGAAAGAACGCAGTGTGCCTGCGTAGTGCATAGAACTGACAGCAGAGCTACCCTTGTAGGACCATCGAGCAAGGGGCCTTCTCCTTAAAAGAATGCCAGGTGCATGAGAACTGCAGGACAATGAACAACACTCTGGGGGGCACGGACCTTTCGAGTCTTAAGGTCGAGGATGAGAGGGCAGACGGGTTGACAAACTAGGGGGACGCCCTTCCCGTCAGGCATCCGGCCATCAATTGTTGCCTTCATTCACGTCCTCTTGCGGCGAGCTTTGCAGCTCCCAGCCCACTTTGGGTTCGTACATGGGTCCCAGCATCTGCGGCATTTCCGCCTCGTCGTCAGCGTCCTCCTCCTCCTCCTCGCTGCCCTGATCAGGCAGCTGCAGCTGTTCGCTGACAACGATGGAGGGGATGGACAGCTTGCTGAGGTCAAACGGCGAGCTCCGGCTGCGGTTGCTGCTCTCCAGCGAGCGCGACGACTGGTCTTCCTCCGAGACCTCCAGGATGGTGGACAGGTCACTATCGGAGCTGCTGCAGTAGGAGAAGTTCGGGTGGCGGGCAGCACGCCCTCCGTTGATGCCCCGCGGCTGGGATCTCCTAGGAGAATCACCTTCAGAGTCGCTGTCGTCATCGGAGGTAGAGTCCGAGCTGGAGTCATCGCCCACCGCTGGGTTCAAGACATACATGCCTTTGTTCCTCTCCGAGATCAGGACGGGACCGGCGCTGACGACGCGAGGCTGGGGGGTTGACGAGGATCGTCCCCCCGGACGTCTCCCCCGCAGGGATCGAGGAGGTCCTAAGGAGGACTTCCATTGCTGGACTTTCATGGCGGCAAAGTCCGGCCTTGGAATGAGCTTCTTCGGGGCGGGCTTGATGACAGAGGCAACAGCTACGGGACCTGCAAGCCCTGTTATGCCGTCCCTTGATGGACGATCAGGCACTGATGCCGTCGCTGTCACATTCTCATCAGAGCTGCGGTCTGAGTCGATCCAGGAGGAGACGGAGCTTGAGACGTCGCTGTCTGAACGGACCCCAGCGGCGTCCCTCTCGTCGTGTCCCCGAGGTTTGACAATCTCGGGCTTCGTGACTTGAGATGGCTGCTTGGAGGTCCGCGGCTGCAAACTATCCGACCGGTGGGCGGCCTTTGGAGCCTCCCCTCGGTTCAGAGAGTCCTCATCGGAGCTGGTCGAGGAGGACCTTGTGAGGAAGGCCGGCGGAGCCTCCTTGTGGACCTCCTCCATCAGCTGCTGCATCAGGGTCTGGTTCTTCTTCAGCTTGGTCTGAAGCTGCACCTCCTGGAAGTCCGGCGAGGAGCTGCGGAGGTCCCAGTCCAGCTCCAGCTCGCAGAGAGAGTCGCTGCCGTCCGACGGAGTGCTGACCGAATCGCTGGAGGAATCATCCAGGGCGAGGCTGTGGCTTCGGGCCAGTGGCTCGGTGGCGTCGGTGCTGCCGTCGTTTGGCTTCTCAGAGAGGGCTTTCTGGATGGCCCGGAGCTCCCGGTCCTCAGCGTTGGACCAGTTTCCCAGCGGCTGGCTCAGGAAGGCACCGCTCTCGCTTAAGTACAAGCTGTTGAGTGAGTAGAGCACGTCCGTGGCTCTCAACAAGTCAGGGTCCTGAGCCTCAGAGGGCTCGGGGAATCTCCAGGCGCCAGCTGCAGAGGAGGTCCCCGCGCCACTCGCTGGATATTTCAAGAGCAAAGCCGCATCAAGGGCATCTGTGAGAGAGCCTTTAGGGTCGGAGGGCAACAATCCTGAGTCTTCCGAGGGTTGAAATCCGGTGGCTTGACTTCTGGACGACTCCCCCCTCGCGTCGGGCAGCTCGGCCAGATAAAGTCCGGTTTCGTTGGAGCCAGTGCCGTCCCAGCTGACCGAGTCCCTCGGGCCGCACTTCAGGGGCTGAGCCTTGGGGCGTGAAACGCCGAGACCTCCTGCCTGACCGATCTGCACCTCGTCCTCGCCGATTCCTCCCTGCTCCCCAGAGAGCTCCGTCTCACCGAGAAAGAATCCGCCAAGGGGCAGCGTCTGGGTGGAGCTGTCTACGGTCACGTCCGCGCCCCAGCTACGGCGGGGCCGCTCCAGGGGCGAGGGGAAAGCAAAGCCCAGCGAGGAGAGGGACGGATCCAGCAGGCCCAGACCCGACGGCGACGGGAAGAGATCCCGGGGGGAGAGGTTGGGCGAATCGGAGGCAGAGCTGGTGCCAGTCTGGCCACTGCACTGCGAGTCCTCAAGGCCACTGTCCGAGAACACAGACACTCCCTTCTCCCCAGACATACCTTCATGGCTCTGGCGTGCTGATGGCAGGACAACGAGAGAGACGGAGGACAGAGAGAGAGAGAGAGGAGGGGGGGGAGAGAGAGAGAAAAGAAATGGACTTTGAATTAAGTACTCTCTTCAACTCTCTCATCAACATGCATTGCTGTCAAAGGTCAGGTATGGTAGTTACAGTCATCCTCTGCACAGCATGTAGTCTCCGTCTCTCCTGCTAAGATCCAGCGAGTGAGTTTGCCTTCCAAACCTCCGGCTTAGAGGTTTTCTTTCCCTTTGCAAACCTTCATGAGCAAACATGCCAGACAAAATTGGCGCTGAGAAGGTACCCACACTATTCCAAAGCACAATTCAGTCCACACATTATACATAGCCATTCCAGTGGGAAAAAAAAGTGTTGCACATCAGAACGCACGTGACTGAGCACAACACTTGCCCCACAATGCCCAGATCAACCACGGGTAACCTCACAAAGTCTGTGCGTGCAGTTGAGTGTCATCAGTGTAGCATGTGACCCGGCAGTACAACCGAGGCTCGTGAACTGCACGTTCCTGAGCACAAAAGAGACTGCATACTGTACATTCTTAGCCAGCATTTTACCTAGGATTTGCAAGACAAAGGTCTACAGAGTTGTGACTGGTCAGCAATAACAAGGGCCCTAGCTGCAAGCTATGAAAGCCTACAAAATCAAGCACATTATTCGACTTGACTTATAAATCTAAGTTACAACTAGCATGGATTTGATAACAGTAACCTATGTACATTTAATATTAAAAGCACAAATTCACCATCTGTGGTGGTCCTATAAATTATATATTTATGCGCTATACAAATAAACTGTACACAAGGGGTATTCAATTTCCAAGGCCATTTTACTATAACAGCTCTTGTATTTCCGTGTAGAGTGCTGCACATCTTTGCATCTATAGGCACATTTAACTACTGTACATCAGCACATGAACGTACCCGGTATAATATGTACAGCACATTAAATGTAATACCAAATAATGACATACAAAGTCCTGTGCAACCAGGGCTCGACCTTAGCACTAGCCCGGCGGTCATTGTCTAGTAAAAACAGCCATGGGCTAGTAAAATGACCCACTTTGCTAGCCCAGTGGACTAGTAAAAAATAGATAGCGGTGTGGCCGCAAAAAATAATGCGGGCGGGGATGAGAAAGTAGAAACTAATAATTTGTTTTACTTGACCTGATAACCTTGTTTTAAAATCAATATTAATTTTTCAGGGCTAGTAAAACTTGCTGCGGGCTAGCCAAAAACTCAATTTACTAGCCCGGTAGGCTAGTAAACAAAAACCTTAAGTGCGAGGCTTGTGTGTAACGATTAAAAAGCCACTGTTGAGCACTGTTGTGATATCAAGCCATTTACCCTCCTTCAGTTTTTATTGAGAAGAGTGCAAATGGATGCCGTGGTAATGAATATGCAATGTCAATTGTTGGAAATGTATGAGAAAAGGTACACAGCCTACCTGACCATGTGGGATGTGAATAAAGAATTCAACAACCTATTGAATATGCATTGGATCTCATAAGCTAAACAGTAAGCGACATTTTTCTACCAGATTCAGGGATATCCCACTGCCCCCCCCCCAAAAAAAAACAACCTGTGATTAATTGGATCATGATTTGAATCACGATCCAAACTCCACTTTGTTGCAGACAGCCGGACACAATGAATGCAATTATTGGTGGGATTTCAATCGTAATTTGTGCTCGACTATTAGAGTGACTTTTCTGAAAAGTCGCATTTTCATTTTGCAACACCGTGCATGTGGGAATGCTCCGTAGAAATTGCACTTTTTCTTTTAATCCCACAATGCACCACTTGCGCTCTGACAGACAGGAAGTGCCGTGCGTGTTTGTATGTCTCCCTGAAAGGGCTACCCTTGGCCACCCTCAAGGACATAAGCACCATTTGACATTCAGTCACCATAACAGTGATATTTGTTTACAATATACGCATGTCTAGTGATTTCATTGAGTGGAAATGTCATTCAATGTGGGGCCTGCCCTTTCAACCACCACAAAATGTAGCGGTGCACACTTAGTGATTTTCCTGATTGCCTTTTTGGATAAGAAAATGCCATTTTCGCTGTTCCCTCAAAACATGCGATTATTAAACACCACTTCAAAATGCGACTATCAGTGGGATTTAAAGGCCTAAAACAACATTCAAAAGATTAGAAAACGTCGATGTCTACAGATTTCCTTTCCTAAATTCCTAATTTACACAGTTTGTAGATGGTCATGATAGAATTCTCATGTTGGAATCTTACGGTCTGGGATGCTGTACTTCCCTAGAAATCTTCACTTAAACATCGACAAATGAACTATTTTTTACAGAACGGCACAAAAAATGTGACGGTTTATGCCATTTTCAACTTTCTCAGATTACCATTTGAGATAAAACCTTCGCAGGATTTCTTTTTTGGAATGTTTAATGGTTTAACACACAAACTGTGGCAATCTTTTGACCTTTACAGATGATGTATAGGGCCTTTAAATCGGAAATTAACCCATGATTTCTGCTTTTTGAGTCCTGACATCTTAAGAACGGTTGGTCAAGATCATTTATGGAGGATTCAAATACACACAGCAGGGGGAATATCTATCATACTTTCCTCAATTTAGGATCGAGATCATTCTGTCTCATTTAGAAGCTTGAGAAACCACAAGACGTCAGTAGGCCCTATCTGACAATCCCTGAATAGATTACATTAACTTATTCTTAAAAAGATCCTAAGAGGCCTCAGTGACTCAATCTGATTAAAGATATTTGCAAATGAAAAATCTACGACTGCCAGCGAATTGCAGCCATGAGCTTGTTTTCAATGACGACCAAATGGCACATTATCAAAAGGCCGGGGCCAAATCCTCGTTCAAGCACTAACAATCCTCCCATTTCAATACCACTTAAATACGCCCTGTGGGGGTTTCTACGAAAATGACTAACCATTACACTACGTCAATTTTCATTAACCATACATGTATGTAATTCCATTTGCTTCCCAGTGAATCGAGGGTTATTATTTGTTATGCGGAGAGAGTTCGGTAAAGTGAGTTAAATGCTTCTGACTGGCGCCCCCATCCCGGTAAAAAGACTAGCTGACTATTTAGGAAGCCCACCATCTAAGACCAAAGATGGATGGCTTAGGGGGTAAGAGTTCTGTTACGATCCAAAGGTCAGTCAGGCACTGATCATTTTTGACATTTGCATTTGGGTCATTTTAGTCAGTAAGCAGTGTGCAACATTTTTCGCCGATATCACACAAGAATGAAAACTAAGAAACTGGTTTGCCAGCATCCTGAAAGTGAACAGCGCAAACTGTTTCAAAGACGTCGAGAGCCTCAGTTTGGCTCAGAACCACACACTGACACAAACTAAGGAAAAAACATCGTACAGACACGGTGCTGACACAAACTACATGCATTCTTAATTTCTTATAAACTGAGCAAATGGTGCTCATCCCATCCTAACCAGGCATTGACAGCGCACTGCACGCTTTGACGAGTCTGATAATTTAAGACGTGTCAGCGTGCTTTTTGATGCCCAAATACGGCTTGCATTGTGACACTTCCACTGACAAGAGTAATGGACCGAGTCTTCATCCCGTCACGTCAACAAGGACAGCCTCCAATGGGGTGTGCCTGCTCCCCCTTCCAAACTTTAACCCCCAAAATTACATTCAAAGTTTAAATTTCGAAGAAAAAAAAATGCATTGATTTTTACTGACATCTTAGTATTATTTGAAATAATATATAAAGAAATCCAAAATGGATTGCACTTGACTTTTAACACAGGTTGAAGCTGCAAATCCAAATGTATACTCACAACATTCACAAGGGAAATTGGAAGTCCCTAGTTCCCATAGAAATTAAACACAGATGATAGTAGTATCAACCTCCACTGTACCGGCACATGTAGGTGTACTGAAGCACACTGTGTGTATCAGACCAGTCTGTAGCATGGCCTCAATGCATTATAAGACCAAACTAATGAAGAGCATGGGTTCCAGCACGAGCAGCCAAACAGTCTGAGAAACAGTCATGACAGCGCTTTGGAAAAATAAAGCTCCAGACTATTGAACAATGCCTTGTGCCGTTGCTAAGCCTCACTGCCTCTGGCTTTCACCGAACCATTCAAACCATCCTTGAGAGCACAAAAAATGCAAACCAACTCCATGGCTGTGTACAGACACAACACACCGAACAGCGAACAAACTATTTACATACATGAATATTCTCAGAGTCACAAAGTCCTCTTCCAAAGAGATGACTTACAATGGTGTCACCGCAAACTTTTCTGTTTTCACACTGATTTTTAAACTTCCCTGAAGAATCTGAAACTTAAATCTGCAAGGAGGTTTCTTGTCTGCCAGCGAACCACACTGTAGTAAAGGGGTACAAACTTGGATGGAAAACGGAAGCAAGTCTCGAGTCTCTTGGACTTTGTGACAGAATTTACCTACACCAATACCGGTACCTACATTGAACAACATTTTGGGTTAAGAAAACGGTCATGGTGTGATTAGTGTGGTTCTGTGTTTGGACTTGGCAGACTTGGCTAGATCAACCATGGAGCTATGGATCAACGTGCTCGCAACAGTTCCTTGTAAGTTGTATATTGTACATGGCTGTATTTACACTCTGAAAATAAAAGACTGGAGTATCAGGGAGAAAGTCTTGTTGATACTGTGATAGCATTTTCTGTTGTGTATGTTCATGGTCCAGCTCTTGACTTTGTTTACAAATGGCAGTAAAAGAATGAATCACATCTCCGCTTTTCTCAAAGATGGCATTCAGCTACAGTGTGTAGGTGATTGTGAAATCATCCTGCAGGCCTGGTAAGATTCTCTAATAGCCCTCTGGTACATGGGTCAGTGCTTGCCTATTGTTGCTGGACTTTGTATGTACTTCCTTGCCATTGTGTCCATACTATTCCTAGCCTTCCCTTGACTGAGCTGTTTGAAGAACGGGCGGTGGTACGGTAAGTATATTATGACAAATGAGTAAACATACATATCCTAGATCTCTGCCTTAGGCATAGCATGAATGTGAACGATGACATGATTTCTCCTTTGCCAATCCCTCACTGCTGTGTAGCAAAGACCTTTTACAAAAGAAGCTGTTTGTCCACACGTAGGGTTTATCACAGACAGAATCACTAGTAGATAAGTCTACCAGTACCGTTCAGTGCAATGGACAAGACCTGGTCTACACAATAGCAATCTAAACTACGTTGTGTACAAATGTTAGTCCCTTTTTTTTTAACTCAAGGCCTTTTTCATGAGCGTGTTTGCCCAACTTGATGTTATAAATATTTTGTAGAGTAGGGCCAACCCTCAATGAATTACGTTCTCCTCTGATGCAAACATCATATTGTAAAAAAGTGGCTTTTTTTCTCCATTTTTTCTTGATTTCCCAGGAAACAAAGGTAGCCTTCTTGCAACTGCTTAACTAACCATCCCCCCAACAACAGGTGCTTGGGAGGGGGCATTAGAGTGCTAACCTTGAGTCCATGCACCCCCCCCCCCAAAAAAAAAGTCAACCATTTACTTTCCCGGCATGCCTGGATTGGTAGTGCAAACTGCCATTGGGGTATTTCCCAGGAAATTAGATTTCTAAGCATGAAGAATTAATGTTGGGGTTTAAGTTCTAAACTCATAATGCACATTAATTCACCAGGAAATGGGTTAAGGCCTCATCGCACCCAACATAGTCACCGCACCCAACATAGCTTAAAATGATCGACGCCCAAACTCCCTGGATGTGATCTGAGAAGCCTCATGAAAAATGAAGAAAGGACGCCCAGCCGACGGGAACAAATCAGCCTGGTGCAAGTGATTTGGAGTGGACCAACTTTGCAGGAATAATGCTGGAAACACTTGACTGACTAAAATGACCAAAAAGTGAATATCAAGAATGAGGAGGGCCTGACATCTTGATCCTAGCAGGACCTTTCTCTGCCCTCGAGAGAGGTCCTGCAAACCTCAGTGGTACTGGTAGGATCAAAACCTCACACCCTCCTCATTTTCGACAAACTTTGCAGGACTCAAAATTGAGTGGGCCTGAGAGAGAGAAAGGTCCTGCTAGGATCGAAACATCAGGCCCACTAAATTTTGAGATTTGCATTTTGGTAAATAATTTTAGTCAGTAAGCAGTTTGCAACATTTTCGTATATCACTATAAAACTTTGCAGGAATTGTAATCTTATACCCACCCGCTATACATATTCGAATCAGCCACACGACCTGGACCAGATGGGCCAGTGGTCCAGTGGTTAAGTCGTCTCCACTAGAAAGCAGGGGTTGCAATTTTGAATCCCACTCGAGCTGCTTGCATTTCTTTTCAGCAGGCAATTGGGCAAAGCACTGAGCACACAGTTACCCTTTTCCCAGTTACAAACTGCTTTTAACCCTGAGATTTGCTACCCCGGGTTAAGCAGTTCTTACCCCGGGGTTTGTTAACCCTGAGTTCCATTCCCATCTGTCGCATCGACCCGGAGTTTGGCTAAACCCGGGGTAAGGAAGATTCTATGCATTTCAGCCGTTAACCCCGGAGATTTCCATCCTTAAACCTTGGTAGCGAGCAGGGTTAACGAGCCCCGGCATAACGGCCAATTTTTTTTTTGGCTTTACTCAGGGCGGGAAAAATGTGGTGGGAAACCTACTGGTAACCGTTTCCATCCCGGGGTATAATGGGGTTGAGGCTTGCTGTTACCTCCCCCCCCCCCCCCCCCCGATAACCCAGATATTTCGTAGAGGAAAAGGGGTGAGTGCTTATCACTTTGAGTAGGGCAAAGCCTCACTGATTGTACAGAAGTGCTCAATATAAATGAAAAGAGAGAGAGACAGGGATCAGTCACCAACCTTGGTCTGTAGAGTCCTCAGGTGGGGGCTGCTTGTTCTCAGAGCGTTTGCGATCCCGCCGGAAGGAAACCCGATGGAAAGTGAACCCTGTGATGGGTTCTACCACGGCATCCACCTCTGAGGAATCGGTCACTGAGAACTGCTCCGACCCTGAACTGTAGTCACCAAGGGGGTGGAAAGGACAACACGGCAGGGGTGAGTTTGAGGGGGAAACAAATTGTAAAACAGGCAACAAACTTTGATGGAATTGGTATCAAAAGAAATCAGTTGACCATAACACTACCAATTGCCGACCAGCAAAAATATAATACAAATACGAAGAATTTCCTTAACCCTAACCGCCTTAAACCCACCAGACTCTAACAAAAGGTTCTTGTTTTGCCTGGCCTTCGGCAGAATTAAGTGCAGGGTTGTGTGCAATCGATCACACGAAGATTTATTGGGCACAGGGTCCAAACCAACTCAATCCAAATTCAACAGTTCGAGCATAATGGTTGGAGCACGGTTGGAGCATGATAGATGCATGGTTGGAGTCTATGGTTGGAGCCTATGGTTGGAGCATGGTTTGAGCATGGTTGGAGCATGGTTGGAGCATAATGGGTGGAGCACGGTTGGAGCATGGGTGGAGCATGGTTGGAGCATGGTTGGAGCATGGTTGGACCCTATGGTTGGAGCCTATGGTTGGAGCACAGTTGGAGCATGGTTGGAGCATATGGTTGAAGCATGGTTGGAGCATATGGTTGGACCATGGTTGGAGCACGGTTGGAGCATGGTTGGAGCATAGTTGGAGCATGGTTGGAGCATATGGTTGGACCATGGTTGGAGCATTGTTGGAGCACGGTTGGAGCATGGTTGGAGCACGGTTGGAGCATGGTTGGAGCATGGTTGGAGCATGGTTGGAATGAGTCAGGTTGAGCACTGTTTGTTCACACCGGGCCTATTGAAGTGTGACAGGTCATCAAACCTGTGAGCAGTCATGGAGGTCCATACATCAGTATGCTTTCTATCACAAAAATCTAGGGAGTGAGCTAGGGATCATAAATGGATTATACAGATTAATTTGTACCACATACACAATTACACACTACTAAACTACCACTACCAGAAATACTTCGGTTGAAATACATGTATACTTTCACGCTTGGTCCTCCAAATCCGGCCGCCACATTTGTCCAATTTGTATACAAAGACTCTCCAGTTTTAAGCCTACATTTGTACTGCAAGAGAAGAGCCACACAGATGTCCAGTTGTGTCAGGTTTGACTCGCATGGCCACACATGAGTGTGCTCAGATTACTGATCTAGTTCACTGGTGTTAATCCTTCCTAAATGTCTCTAAAGTAAAGTGAGTTTTGGAAATCATTACATTTCTGGAAAAGGAAAACTAAACTGTGCAGCACTCGTGGGCAAGTGGCTATGCCTGAGCCGAGACCAGTCTGACCACTGGGGGCAGTGGCATGGAAACTCATGGGGATAATCAATACAGCATGGCAGTCCTATTGTGCAGTAATAATGGCATGCCACTCCCTGACCATAATAAACAGGCCTTGAGCAGTTGAGGCCATTCCAATAAGCAGCAAGTCAGGCAGTATTATCAGGAGATCCTTTTTTTCTCTTCTTGTGCCGGGTAAAAAAAACCGGGGTACACAATAAGTAATGACTGCATGGAGTTTGACCACTTGAGGCATTTACTTCCACATCACTCTCTGTGCACAGAAAGGAGACTTCTTCATAACAGTAAATTAGTATATGCAGCATGGAGAAGGTTTCCTTCCACCACGATTTCAGCCACATCACCTCCATGGTACAGTCTACTAGTACTAGATATACTGTACATGTTGTTGTAAGTGAGGGTAGTTTAATAGATCTGTTACCAAATCCCGCCTCTATAGATGCACAGACCAAGGAAGGAGTACTTACAGTTTGACAGATCAGAGAAGGGTTTAAGAAGAGACACAGCGGTGCCGACCACCAGACTCACTCAACATCATGTGCCTCAACTTCTAGCACTTACAGTATATGTATGGTACATACCATACTGTGTGTGCAAGGACAATAGGGGATGACCTTTAACCCCTCCCCCTCCAACAGCTCCACACCCTATTAGTAGTACTACTGTACAGTACATCAAACCATACAGCAAGGAAAGAGTCAGCCTAGCTCTATGATCAAACCCAATCTTTCACCATAGCAGGTGGTAGTATATATAGCAGACATGGCAGACTGGTTACCCCAACAACAACCTTGCCGACCCCATACCAAACACCAAATCAAGTTGTTGTGTGGGTAAAAAAAAAAAAAAAACTTGATAAACTATTACTAGGAATTCACAGGACATCTAATGACCAAAGTCATTTCATTTTTTTAAAATAGTTTTTTAGGCTGTAAGTTTAATGCATGCATCTGCCTATGGAGCCGTTCCCATCAGTCAAGCAAACAAAAGATGAGAAAACTGACAGAGACATCTTCAAAGTTCAACCAATTTGGAAAATAGGGTAAAAATTGGAGTGGACTGGCCGGGCTTGTCATCATTCAAAATAATACTCTTTTTTGTTTTGGTCAAATTTGGAACTCTTGATAACTCTTTTTTCAGAGTAATAACTAATAATGCAGAAAAGTTGCTAAACCCTAACCCTGCTGACTCCAACAGAAGCCAACAAATTTTGAGGCCTGTTGTCCTCTGCTGGGTTCAGCAGTGTACAGTACTAAAAAAAACTGTGTTGAGGATTGTTGGGGTCAGCATGGTTCTCTGGTCTGGTGTTCATGTTATGGGCAGGGGCAGCCACACAATGAAGATAGTCAAAAATATCTATAGAAAATCCCCAAAACAAAGGGCCTAAAGGGAAAGACCCCAAAGAAAAGGCCCAAGAGAAAAGGCCCAAAAGAAAAGGCCGAAAACTTGTCTGTTACTTGAGTGTTAGTCTTTCTTGGGATCAACACTGTACAATACAGTTGGATTTTGTTGGGCCTGGCATTGTATGCAAAGTTACTGCAATATTACCATCATTGCAGGACCCTGCTGAACCCAACAGTATCCACTGTTGGATACTGTTGGGATCAGCAATAGAGTCAGGCTAACAGTGAGGGGGATAGGGTGACTAATATGACTAAAATGCATATCTCAAAAATTAGAAGGGTGGGTATGACGTTTCGATCCTAGCAGGACCTTTCTCAAAGGCAGGGTTTTATTTGGGACATTGTCAAAATAACGGTAGGCTCCCCCATGGGCAGAGACTGGGTCCCCAAACTCTGCCTACTAAGTATGCCTACATGAACATGGGGCTTGCAGAGCATTGGGCCAGGCACCAAAAACCCTCCTTATCCTATTAAGAACATTCTTGCTGACAAATCCTGGAGAAACGTCACACCACAATCTACATGGAACCAAATTCCTGCCCCTAAGCCAACTCCGATAATTAAAGACAAATACAGAACGGCTAGTTAATTCCTACCCACTATCTAATCTCCATGAAGTACATACCAGTACATGTAATATCCTGCAGGGGGTTATAATACATTATCCACACGGTACAATCTTTGATGCGCTTTCAAAATTCGGGAATCCGGTTCCTCAAATACCCGATTTTGCACAGCCTTAAAATATATACCTAAAATAATTCCCCCGAAAGTTAAATACTCGCAATTGAGAATCTTAACCACTTCGCAGAGGGGCCACTATTCACTATTCAGTGCCTATATGACCACACACATGTTTTCAATATCAAATGCCATTTTTCAAAAGTCGCTAAACAATCAAAAACAATAAATACCTTAGTCCCACTTACCGGGCCGCTAGGAACTCCCTTTCAACAAGTTTTGTGATTGTCTGTCCCACTAGCGTCCCACCGCGTCTAATATGGTAAAACGCAGATTCTCAACCAAAGGCCTTAAAAGTGCCCGAAATCGTGTCCAAAGATTCAATAAAAGCACCCGACGGATTCTACACATGTCAAGACGGACAAGTGGTACTTCAGCAGTACAGTACTTACAAATGATTTTTGGACCGCAATTCCGACAAAATGTCTCCGATGTGGGACTATAAATACCTATGAAAAAAATCAATGAGTACACTGCCGTGCAAAAGTTATTACACACAAAAAAGGTGCTTCATGATTATTACCTGATTAGATAATGGATAATGTGTTTCAAAATCATACCTAGGTCTCTTGAGTGGTATATGTTTTTAAGTTGAATATTTTGCGGCGGGTGCGTAATAACTTTTGCATGGCACTGTACATGTACACTGTGCCTGTGTACAAGAGAGTCAAACCTGGAAAGTCAATGGACGTATGTGTATGCTTTTGTCACACCACCTATTGTTTTGTGGTTGGCTGAAAGGACTTGTACAACAAATGGTGCCTGGTTTCCACTATGAACATCCAAAACCATGAAAATGGGGTGAAAATTTTAGCCGTGAAAAGAAAATTCACCGTGTTTTCACCCCTATTTTTTGGCACACAGTTAGCAAAGTCATTTTCACTGTGCTTTCACCAGTGGTCTCCAAGGCCACATTCCTGGTGGTAAATGGCTTGAAGTATCTGGGAGTGACAGTTACAAGGGGGCTGGTGGTTCCTCCTACTGGTAATTGAATTACATGTAGCTATCCCTCAAGGCTGGAGCTTGCCACCCTAGAAATTCATGGTTTTTTCACTGTCCCTTTAGTGAACTGAAGATGTCCTCATCAGGTCAGAGAGGTGATTATTTTCATGGTGAATTCACTGTAAAATGCACCATGAAATCACAGTGACTTTTTAGTTTCACGACGAAATGACATTTTCACCCCTTTTTCACGGTTTAGATGTTCATAGCATTCAGAGGGCCTGGCGCATAACAACACCACCAGCGCTCCAACTTCGGAGGTCCCGGCACAAAGTGGTGAAGTAAAGTAAAGAACTCCTAAGTTCCACTTACTGGGCCACTAGGAGCTCCTCTGAAACGATTTGTGAGTTGATCTGTCCATGATCTGTCGCACTAGCGTCCCACCGCGTCTAATATAGTAAAACAGACATTCTCAACAGATGGCCTTAAAAGTGCCCGAAACCGGATCAAAAGATTCAATAAAAGCACCTGCCGGATTCTACATGTCAAGACGAACAAGAGGTATTTCAGCGGTACTTACGATTAATTTCTGGATTGCAATTCCGACAAAATGTCTCCTATGTCGGCATCGGACATGTCGAGTTGTTCAAAACGGAATATGTTTGTACACCATGTACGTGATGTAAAATCGCTTTAGCAATGAGCCCAAATACTGTACAAACCATATTACACGAAGACTGGGTACTAGACGTTGAGAATGTCTGTTTTACTATTATTAGACGCGGTGGGACGCTAGTGCGATAGATCAACACACAAATGGTTTCAGAGGAGCTCCTAGCGGCCCAGTAAAGTGGGACTAAGAACTCCCCTACAAGTATAGGTACAAGAAACCACCCGAAGCCTTACATGCTTGACGGGTATATGTACATGTGATTGTGCATGTTCCAGTAATTGAAGCCTTCCATGTTCAGAAAGGATACCATTCCTGGTCCTCGTTGAGAGTACAGCGTAGCTGCTATTCCAGAGCACAAACACAGAGGAAGTGTGGAGTAATGCCTCACACTCAAAGTACAGCAGACTGTATCAATGAGACAGAATGCAGCACCACACCTGCTGCCCCAGTTCACTTATAGTCTGACTGAAGTGATAATCACTGCTTGTTACATGTATACCTGTATTATACATAGGCTGTAAGTGTAACCCTCTCCCCCCACCCACCTTGCCCTGTACAACTCCATGGTCCAATTACTCCAATCAATCCCTTTCTTTAATGAATGAATGAATGAAGATTAGGAAACCACAAGTGAGAGTGGAGCCCTCCTTGGATAATCCTCCTTTACCAAGGGATTCTTTATTTCTTCCCAGAAAATGAGGTGTCAGACAAAAACCCTTTAGTGTGCTAATTTTCCCTGGAAGTGGAAGTGGAAGCTCCATTGAAAGTCATTTCAATCCTGGAGGCTCCTTCCTACCTGTGTAGATCAAGGATACAATTCCAAAAACAAGCCACAATACACCTGGCACCTGCTATTGTCAAGGGTGCAGCACACTAATCCCATCCATCCAAGGTGGCTCCACCAAGCTAATTAGGCCTAACTGATTTATTGTAGAATATTATAAAGTTGTAGATGACAACCTGGGGGTTCACTCTCCAATTTTGTGTGTAATTTGGAACATATCTGGGTTTAAATGTTGCCTTATTTGGCTGTAGAAGTGGAGGGGTCCATCCCAAAATCCTTGCAGAAATTTGGCTTACCAGTAGATGGCTACACCCATGGGTCCTTTTTTTTTTTTTGGGGGGGTATTTAGAAAAAAAGATCTAAATGGCTAAGGGTACAAAAATTAAAAAGAATCTGAGAGATGAAGGTCCAAACTACAATGTTTAGTATAGCTACAAGAACTGAAAAACTTTTAGGTGTGGGATAATGTGCTTTGAAAGTGAGTGTTTTTGTACAGTTTACAATGGGAGCTTGATTTAGTGTTCTTCAAAGTTCAACACTCAAGGATCCTTCCAAGTGTAGGCCTACCTAGGCAGAGTTTCCCAATCTTGACTAGATATTCCAGAGAAGTTACCAAAAAAAATTCAAGAGCAGAAAATTATTTAGTTTGTTCACTGAATATGGCCACTGATCACATACAGTACTGTGCAGCAACGTTATCTATCATTTTATTTCAACACAAAACTGACTTCATATTTTTCTGACTTGAAAAGAGCCTAAAACTAGTTGCGTCCACATCAGTTATCACTGGAGATTGATGACTTTAAAGGTGTACTGTCCTCATCACATAGCCTGACCTATGTATTCAAAATGATTTGTGTCTTGAAAAGAGCCTAGCCGTGAGAACAGGGCCTGACCAATTCAACAGGTATGATTTGAAAAAAGCCTTGCCCAAATTATAGTAATACAGTTTGTGAATTGAAAGAAGCCTAGCTATGAGTAAAGAGCCTGACTAATTCAAACGTATTTGTGACTTGAAAAGAGCCTAGCCACATGTGACTAAAGGGTCTGACTAATAATTGATACAGTTTGTGACTTGAAAAGAGCCTAGAGCCATAATTATAGGTCTGACCGATTGATACATATTTGTGACTTGGAAAGAGCCTAGCCTTTCAGTAGGGCAGGGCCAACCACTCAAGTCTTATTTCATATCAAATCAGACAATCGTTTAAAGCACAGATTGATTTAGACTAATATCCATGCTTCTTGAAGTGCATTACTTTATTCACTGCTTTTATGAGAAATAATTCACTGGTCGGGCTATACAACTAACTAGACTGTAGACAGTCTACATGTACAATGTAGCTATACTGCTCACACACACTACTGCTGCTTTAGGGAGAATTCGACTGGAGTCTGATTGTATGTTTTCCTTTGGTTGCATGGGGAGACTGAGAGAGTTGAGTGAGAATTGTAGCCGGAATAAGATTACTGGAATGGAACAGGTGCTATTTGTTAAAACCCTAACTCCCCATCCCTTTTTTGTTGCTCAAGACCCAAATCCTGCAAGATCTAAGTTCAGTGTTAAAAGCCCCATTTGACCTGAATCCTACACAATCCTGCAATACTGTTGGCTGTGCGCCACTGCCCGAATCCTGCAAATATCCTGCATTTAAATTTTGGGGAAATTTGTGAAAGGACAAAAAACTTCTTTTGTTTTTCTGTGGCTAATAAACTTTACAATTACAATGTACAATTTTATAACCACATGACCCGAATGCTTCAAAATCCTATTTTGGTGTTTGTCCCAAACTCCCATGGAGCCCCAATCCTACAAGATCATCCTCCATCACATTGGGCCTTGTAACCCGTATCCTGCATTTTCCTACAGTGACAAAACCGCCTTATGCCCCCAATCCTGCAAATTCCTGCAATGCATCAACTCTCAAGTACCGCAAATCCTACAATGTCCTGCAGTAGGAAACTAGGATTCTGTAGGATTTCTTGGGGAGGTTAGGGTTAAGGAGCGTCCATACTGTGCATAGATGGGCAAGCCACGTCTAAGAAATCATTGGGTATTAAAGGAGATCTCAATTGCTCTCTGTTTGCTGAACAAATACATGGACAAGCAAGATTCAAGTATACTTCCCAAGTCACTGAACTGTCAGCAATAATTCAACAATATCACAGCTACATGTACCCTTAGTTTAATCTCTGCATCCACCTGTCTTTGGTACTTTTACTGAGTGCGTGTGTCCTTGAGGGTGGCCCATGCAGGGAGTCATATTATACAAGCACAGCACTTCCTGTCAGTCAGAGCGCAAGCAGTGCATTGTAGTTCTACGGAGCGTTCCAACACGCATTGTGTGGCAAATAAATGCGATTATAAAAAGTCTCACTAATAGTGGAGTCTGAATCGCGATTCAAATCCCACTCACAGACAATTTTTTTTTTGTCCACACACAGCAAAAAAAGTGGATTTTGAATTAGCGATTCCAATCGCAATCCACTAAATCATGATTTAATTTGAATTTTAATTTGAATCTATCATTCGCCACACATATACAAAATAACTTCACACCCGGTAGCTGCCAACCTATCTGAAAGGAAATTAGGAATACTTCTGCTAAAAAAGAGGAATCACAGAACAAACTACATTGGAAAATATGTCTATTTCCAAGCCCCCCCCCCCAAAAAAAAGGGATACATTTTTACCAAAAAATGGAATGATCCCTCTGAACTGAAAAAAAATAGGAATGGTTGGTAGCTATGTAACATACAAGGTGGAAATACATTGTACATTGGTCCTTGCTCAGCTTAGAATTACATCATCAACATTAGAGAGGTTTTGCATGCGAATGGATACGCGTACGCATACATTTACAATGTAGCTATCCAGACTCATCATTAGGGGCCATTCTGCCCGTTTGAAATCCCGGCTATTGCCATGATTGCTGTTCACAATCCTAACGCTCTGTAAAAAAGTATAAAACAGAGTCTATTTTCGACACCATGCACCCACATGTTGAATACCAATCATTGAGACCGATCGAAGTCTTTCAAACTCACAAAAATGGCTCATACATATTCAGCGATTACTCATTTACGATAAACACCATACATAACAAGAATAAAAAATACAGGATATTGACTAGAAATTCAAATTTTCCGACACGTTTCTTCCTCACGGAGTGAGATATCGTCTGCACGTTTAGATAGTAAGTAGAGTATGACGTCATACATGTAATTGATGACGTATCTGCACTAACTGTATCCATTCGCTTGCAAAACCCCTCTAATATCATTTGGAATACAGTGGAACGTCACTATAATGAACGCCGATATACCGAACATTCCGCTTTAACGAACATGCCCTTTGGCTGCGGATTTTTGTGTACAAAATATGCGGCTGCAACTGCTATAACGGATGACCGCTATACTGAAGAATTTTCATGGATCCTGGGATGTTGGTTATAGTGATGCTCCACTGTAGTGGGAACCTTACTGAGGGTCTTACCTCGCACTTCGTCGGCTCTCCTGTCTACTGTGCCGACCACTACTAGGATAGTCCCTGGACGAGCGGCTATCCTGGCGGACCGGGGCGCTGCCAGAGCTCCGGCCACTCCGACCTCCCCCGCGCCTCTGCCGGCTGGACTGCGAGGAGACGACGGACGAGGCGGAGGACGCCGAGCGGAGGTCGGAGGCGGTCAGGACGGGGAGGGTGGTGGGGTCGGTCCGCGAGTGCTTGGCCTTGGCCAGCGAGGCCTTGACCAGGTCCGAGCCAAAGAGAGGCACTTGGTCCACCTGCAGCTGCGAGTAGTGCCACTCGCCGGACTCCAGCTGAAGCTGCCTGTGAGGGTTGAGGCACAGGGGCAGGGGAGAGGTAGGAACAGGGAGAAAGACAAAGACAACATTTACACAACGTGAAATGGACTTCAAGTGATCCCAAACAATGTCCGCAAGTTTCAAATTTCAGTGGTGCATCTGGGTCAAGGGGCCAATTACATTGAGCTGCTTCAAGGCCCAATACAACATTTGGAAGATCTGAAAACATCAATGTACACAGATTTCCTTCTAATTTGCACAGCTTATAGATGGTTGTGATAGAATCCTCATGTTGAAATCTTGCGGTCTGGGATGCTGTGCTTTTCAAGAAATCTTTTTTTACAGTACAGAATGGTGCATAAACCATGATGGTTTTTTGCATTTTTCAAATTTCTCAGGTTAATATTTGAGCTATGGTAAAACCTTCGCAGTATTGCTTTTTTGGAATGTTTTTTGGTTTAACACACAATCTGTGGCAATGTTTTGACCTTTACCTGTGTTGTACAGGGCTTTTAAGCATTCTCCCTTAGTTCAAACAATATTGCCAACCACACTATTTCACTTGATGCTTGTTGTACTTGACTCGTATCATTTGAAATACAAGTAGAACTTTGGCTGGCAACCTGATTCTTTTGATGAAGATTTCTCATGCTTAGGCAAATGTTGGTGCCGAACACTCCTAAGCGGCTGTATGAAATTGGCCCCAGATATGCCCTTCACTATTTCCAAACAGAAAAAAAGTTAAACCCAAATTTAGCAAACTCCCGTTGTCTCCAATGGCACAAGTTGAAACAATTCTCAAACAAAATGAGAGGGCTCGACATTTCGTTCTAAGCAGGGCCCTTCCCAAAAGGCATTTTGGCTCAGTCGTGTATTTCTCCTAAGGCATCTTTCCCCTCAGGGTAAATGCCTCTCTAAAATCAAAGATTCATCACAGTATTGACAGCACAACATTAATATGGATGGTGCGTTATCAGGAAACAATAGCAGGCCCACCATCCATAGAAACAAACTATAAATAATCAATGAGTCTATGCAATGGCTATCACATTGACACCTGCATGAAACCATCTAGTAATTTATGTACCGGCACTAAATCAATAACTACCGTAAAGTAACACAACTGTGGTCATGCATGTACATGTACAATAACAACATTCAAAACCCAGTCTGCACTGGGATTTAAAGGGATGCTTTACTCGACGACAGTAAAAGAAATCGGTGTCCAACCTTCGACATTTTACACAGGAACGTTTATTAAAAAAGCAACAGTAAAACAAGTAAAGAAAACATGCACTTGCTGGGAAAGAAATCTGAAAAAAAAGGCAAAGAAAACTTGGAACTAAGACTCAAGACTGAAACCACTGTGAAATCAGGCAATGGTTCTGCAAACAACATACACAGGAGTGGCAAGTGATTTCACTCCCAAAAGCGCATGAGTCACTCCGGTAACAACAATCACGAGAGCAAAAATTTGTCCAGCAAATCGCTCTTGTGGTTCTTTCAGAAACCATGCGTGCGATGTCCCCAAGCCATCGCTCCTAGCACGGCAGGCAGGCCAGTTCTGGCCGTGCGATTGAGGTTGAACATGCATTGCTTTCTAGCATGGTACTGCTGGGCTGGGCAGCATTCTAATTTCTGTTTTAAATGATATTGTTTTAAACTTTGTGGGTGCTTAACTATGATTTGAGCTATTGTTTTAAACATACATTTTATTCAATTTACTTTAATTGCCACATTTTCTATGCTCTGTTTTGTTTTGATTATTTTGAATGGATGTATTGTTTTGTTTTACTTGTTTCCTACAGTTTTACTTAGCTAGTTTCCATACTATTTTACTATTTGATTTTATACTTTGCTGTTTAATTTTTAAATGTATTACAAAACACGGCCCCTTGGAAAAACAACTACGGTTGAATGGGCCACCGTGTATAAATAATGTGAAAGAAATAAAAAAAAATAAAAAAAGTTGCACTAGATCTACAGTGTACAGGTAACATGATGTTTGCATTGAGGAGAATGAAATTCGATGAGGGTTTGCCCTGCTTGATGTGAGAAACACCGAGTGCTCCATGCTGAATTTGCCTGATGCCTGATAATCATATTCAGGCAGCTCGGGCGGGATTCAAACCCGCGACTCCTGCTTTCTAGTACGGACGTCTTAACCACTTAACCACCGAGCTGGTTGAGGTCGTGTGGTGGATTTGAACCATGTATAGCGGCGGGTACTGCATTGCATCATAGATATAACATGATGCAAAATGTGAGTGCTCCATAAGTTCATCGCAGGATTTGAAGGTGCTACACTAAAAAATTACAGTGTATATAGTACATGCAATATTTTAGCTTAGACCATGGAGGAAGAAACCATGCTTAGACATCCATAACCAGCCTCCTGGAATGATCGTTATCAATCTATTACCAACAGGCCTGTAAAGGGATACCAATGTCAACTTGCCACATTGCAAAGTAATTACACAAAATGTCACTGTAGCCAACAGTAGTCTCATTTTACACCTATCACTTACAACAATGTAGTTACATGTAGAAAGTTGAGTTTTTGTTTCGTAATTAGATATACATGTGTATATGCACCCTTCCTTTGCAAAAAGGTCCTGCTAGGATTGAAACGAAGTCTAGCTGTTTGCATGTTGCACTCTAGTCAGTATTAAAGTAGATTGCAACATTTTTCAAGATTATTCTCGATATACATGTTATAAAAAACGCAGTGGCTCTTCACAGTATTTGTCAGGATGTTTAGCTCTTGGAACCAGACTATCAGCTCATAGACTGGTTCAACCAGCCTGCAATACTGACGAAATACAATCAAGTCAGGGAACCACACGGATGACTGCCGTAACAACAGCCACTGCGTATAAAAAAAGTAATCAACTGCTTTGCTTGCTACTTTTACATTGTCCTTCAAGTTTTCAAATGATCAGGCTAGGTACAAGTTAACCTTACATGTGACATTTACAAGGCAACTGTGAGATGTTTATAGAGAGAACTTTAACCACTCCGCACCGGGCCACATTTCATTGGCCCATGAATGCCAAAGAGCGTTTTTGAAAAATGCTATTTTCAAAACTCGCTTAACAACCGGGAGCAATACCCTGTGAAACAAATGAATAATAGTGCACTGTGTACAAGTGCGTCAAACCTGGCCCAATTGGACCGTCTGTGTGGCTTTTGTCATGCTACATGCTACATGTACATGTACAGTATTGTTTTGTGGTAGTCTGCAAAGAATCTTTGCTTCAAAATTGGGCAATAATGGTGCCCGGATTTGGAGGGGCCGGTGCATAGCAGTACCACAAGCTATCCAAATTCAGAGGTCCCGGTGTGAAGTGACAAAGAGTTGACTTTATAATTATACTGTGCATTTAGAATGGTTCCTCGTTGTGCTTAGAACAAGAATGCCTTTGAGAAAGGTCCTGCTAGGATTTAAACGTCAGGCCCACTAAATTTTTAGAACCAGAATGGATTAAAAATCTTCCCCAAAGCCTGCACCATTTTTCCGCACACCTATCCTGGATTCTTACGATATTCAGTCGCTGACTCTCTCTCTCCAGACTCTCTCTCTCTCTAGCTCCGCTTTTCGTCCGAAATACAAGCCAAGTTTGTCCTTCCCCCGTGGTAGAAGGTTTCAGCTACCAGCACTTATCCTGAACTAGTAATGTACATGTACAACTGTACATACAATGCAGAAATGTGTCCATCGCTGGTTGAACCATGAACAGCACAGAATGCCTGGTTGTAGTGAGGAGCACAGCTTACATGCAACTGTGTCAGGCTGGAGATCTGCTTCTGATTTATAACTGTTTGCATTGGCACGAACCTATGTTGGTGACTTCTAAAATAACAATGAATGTTAACACATCCGCAGAGTGCCTGGCGAACACGATCGGTTCCTTTCTCCGAGGCACACAGAGCATGAATGACTGGTACCCACTAATGACAGGCCTACATGCAAGTACTGCATGTGGTGAGAGCCAGTTGTTGCCAGCCCAGATGTTTCAACCAGCTGCCTGTACTGAACTGGGTTAAACTTTTATTGTTCAAGGCTGGTACCAGTCAGACTTTGGCTCCAGGCTTTTAGAAGATTAGGCCTGGGATTCTCAGACAAGGGGGTTGCAACAATATTTCCTGATACTCTGGCCTTGGTATGACATGCCATATACCGGTACATTTAGTATGACACACACTACAGTCACACACACACACACCCACACACACATTTGTGTATCCTTGTGGAGACATGGCTTTGTTCTCATGTACTACACAACTGAGTGAGAAACAATGTTTTAAAAATGATCTCATTTCAACCACATTCACTTTCCTGAGTAGAAATTTGGATCATATGTCCCTTATGTGAAATACATGTATTTCATCAAAAATGTCCCCTTTTTGAGTAATTTCCAAATACCGGTAAAAGTTTTGTGAATTCCTTGTACACCTTTGGAATTTCCCTGTGGAGACCTATTTACCCGGGGCTACCATGTAACACATCTCTTTTGAGATGGAGATACTTGACATGGTGTCACTGCAAACCTTCCACTTGGTACAAGTATGTAGTCCCACCATGTGGAAGGTATGCGATGACATCGTGTAAATCATCTCTTACCTCAGTTATTGGCTCTTCTCAGAGCCACACTCTGTCTTAAAGGAGATATTAGCGAGCTTTCGTTTTACGACGGGAGAAATCTAGTACAGTGATGCGAGCCGAACATAGATCTGTGCATGCGCGAACAATCTGCAAGTCTCCGTACCGTTGAAATCTGGGAGTGCTTTGAGGGGAAATACATGTGTATCGTCCGGTCCAGAACAGAGCGTAGAGCAGTCAGTGACTGCGTTACGTAATGTCATGTTACCAATCCTCCGTGTGTAATTTGATACTCAGTGCAGTGCATGCAGTGCGTATACCCGCCTCCTAAACAGAACAAAACTGCTTCCAAACAGGACGGGAGCTTGGGTGCGTTAACGGTCACGGTCTGTGAAATACCCCGTACTGTGCGCTCTCCGTCGTAAAACGAAAAACTCGCTATTTTACACGGTGCCAACGCAAGCCTTCCACTTGGTAGTTCCACCACGCAAACCCTCAAATCCCAGCTCCTATGGGTTCATATCTCAAAAGATGCTAGCCTCATCTCACCAGCAGCTTCGAGGGTCTATGTGTCACACCAATATAGAGCTACAAACTCATCGTAACTTGCGATCAATCGCAAGACAATGAGCAATGCACAGAAACCATACGGCCTATCACAACTTACGATGGGTTATCATAGATATTATTATGATGTTTGCGTTGAGGAGAAAGTAATTCAATGAGGTTTTGCCCTGCTCAACATGGTAAACACTGAATGCTCGTCGAGCAGTTTTTTCACGTCAAGCAGGGCAAAACCAAATTGAATTACATTCTCCTCAATGCAAACATCAGGTTATCATCTATGATGCAACGCGGTACCCGCCCTTCTGTGTTTAGGGTTTCAACAGATAAAACTGAGCAGTTTGAGATAAAATATGAAAAATCACGCCATTTCCGGGAAATCCGGAAATTTCCGGAAGTCTTACATCCCTGAATGTAAGGAATGGAGAACCAAAGTCTGATGATGGCCAGAGCATACTGGTCAAAACGTTGAGTTACCACTCAGGTTCTTTTCCGAACCACACCTCTTCCTTTAAGAGACCTGATACATGGTGTCACCGCAAACCTTCCTATAATCAAAATCTGAATCTGTGCCCGAGTGTAAACCGAGTGAAACTGTTTGTGGGCAAAGATGTTTCTAGTTTTTGTACTTGGTTCTGGGTGCAGACTTACAGGTTCTTGTGGCAGATGGTGCAGAGCCACCTGCTGCCGCTGGGGAGTGTCACCTGACATCCCTTGCAGATGCGGTGCTGGCACTTGGGGCAGGCGTCGCCGGCGTTGAACAGCAGGCCCAGTGGCTCGCGGCAACGCATGCAGACCCGGCCGTTGTCGTTCTCGTCCGCCGCATTGACGGCGCTCTTCTTGCGCAGGTCGTGCAGCTCATTCTTCAGCTTTCTGGAGGGCGGGCGCAATCGGAGGAGGAGGAGGAGGAGGAGGAGAAGGAGGGGGAGGAGGAGGAGGAGGAGGAGGAGGAGGAGGAGAAGGAGGGGGAGGAGGAGGAGGAGGAGGAGGAGGAGCAGGAGCAGGAGCAGGAGGAGGAGGAGGAGAAGGAGGAGGAGGAGCAGGAGGAGGAGGAGGAGGAGGAGGGGGAGGAGAAACAGGAGGAGGAGGAGGAGGAGGAGGAGGAGGAGGAGGAGGAGGAGGAGGAGGAGGAGGAGGAGGAGGAGGAGGAGGAGGAGGAGGAGGAGGAGGAGGAGGGGGAGGAGGAGGAGGAGGAGGAGGAGGAGGGGGAGGAGGAGGAGGAGGAGGAGGAGGAGGAGGAGGAGGAGGAGGAGGAGGAGGAGGAGGAGGAGGAGGAGGAGAAACAGGAGGAGGAGGAGGAGGAGGAGAAACAGGAGGAGGAGGAGGAAGACAAAATGATATTTAATGTCCAGGGGAGTCAGAGTAAAATCAATGCTATCAGTTATTTTACAAAATGAAGGCTTAGGCTCAGGCTTTGTCTTCATCTGACAAAACCTGAAAATCCTGACTGGGGTTGTTTGTTTCCGAATTTGAAGGTTTGTTGGCTTGATAGGTACAGAGTATTTACCATGAAACTGGGGCCAAATTGTTTTCAGATGCCTGTGATATTATGAGTAAGACCAATATGACCTTGGAAGGCCTGATGTTTTGATCCTGGCAGGAGCTTTCTCCTGATGTGCTCTTGATTCAATGCCGCCTCTGAAAAGCTAATCTGTCTGTGGTGTTGTCACAAACAGGGCCCTCAGAATCCAGGCACCACTATCATGACTATTGTCCATGTTTTGAACAAAGACTCTTTTCAGCCTACCACAAAACCATATGTAGCGTGACAAAAGCCACACAGACATCCAATTGTGCCAGGTCTGACTCACTTGATGCAATCTCATTGATTTATTGCACAGGTATTTATATTCATTGTTCTCAAGTGAGAGTCTTGACAACGGCACATTATTCAAAATCCCTTTTTAGCAGTCAAAAAAGCTACTGCGGGAGTTCACAGAGCCACAAAAATTGTCGAGGGAATCTTATTTTTAAATCCTCGCAGGGGATTTCTCCTGAAGGATGGAGAAAGAGGGAGGGACAACAACAGAAGTCGCAGGAGTCGCGGGTTCGAATCCCACCCAAGCTACCTGAATTTGAATTTGTTCATCAGGCATCGGGCAAAGCACTGGGCATTCAGTGCTTATTACATTGAGCAGGACAAACCCTCATTGAATTACATTCTCCTCATTGAATCACATTCTCCAAACATCATGTTATATCTATGTAACCAACAGAGATGCAATCTTACAATCGAATCAGGTTGGACATGTCACAGTAAAACAAGCATTGGACCAATGTTCAGGCCCTGACATTCTGAAGGGCAAAACTGACCAGGAAAGGACCAGGGAGAGATTGAATAAAACAATACAGATGAACAAGGACAGAGAAAGGGTAGGAATGTTGTTGGCCAGGACAGAGTGAGATCTAAAAGAAAGACTAGACGACCGCCAGAGCATACTGGCCGGAACGTTGAGTTACCACTCAGGTTCTTTTCAGAACCACACCTCTTCTTTAAGAGACCTTATACATGGTGTCACTTCAAACCCTCCTATAATGAGCATAACAGGCAAAATTCACAGCAACCAAATTTCATTCTTTCTTTTTCTTAATTGTTCCGGACTTAAGTACCTCCATGCTAGAATAAGGGTGTACATACAGTATATCATTTTCCAGGGTAGTTTTTGTTTCTTCTGCTGTATAATGAAAAAAAAAAGGCCTCCCTGGGGCTTTTGAAGCAGACACATTGTGGCATATGCTTCGTGGTATTATTTACAGGCATCCCCTTTCATCCCCTGCCATACATCAAACTCAAAATTGGGGTTTCGGTTACACTGTCTGAGGGATCGGGGCTATAAATTGCCATCAACTGGTTGTTAATTTGTGAAGGGGGGGGGCAGGGGGATTAGAACGAGAATGGCAGGTTAGCACGGAGGAACTAGGGGTGCGGCAGAAAACACAGCCTCTACTGATTCTGATAACATCAAAAGTACATCATGCATGTCCGTTTTGAAATAATATGAAATAAAACAAAATGGAGTTTCTGAAGATTGTGTGAACAAAAAGATGCATCAGGGCTCGAATTTCCAGAAAAAAAATGGACTAGACAACGGGTCTAGTAACTGAAGACTCTTACTGGACCTGACCTACGGTATGTGCCATAAATAAGAAGGTAAAAACCCAACAAATTGTGCAAATGTAGTGAAAAGAATACCATGAGATAATGCTGTTTACTTGTATGGGTCAAAGTCAAAGTTATATTTGAGTGCCAATTTCTTCATGGTGCAAGAAAAAAAACACTAGACAGCCGGTCCATTGCAGTCACACTCAGCACTAGACCGACGCTGAAATCACTAGACTCGGTCCACAGTCTAGTGGATATTTCGAGCCCTGAATGCATACTATTAAACCAAAGAGTAATTTTTCTGTTGAAATGAAATAGATCTTGCCAATGTGTAGATCAATTTGTAGCTTTAAAATAAGGAACTTCTATTAGTATCTAAACAACAAGAGCATGCATCAATACTGTACATGCACGAATCAGCTAATACATGGACTGTATAAACGTGGACATAGGGACGTGCATTTCTACAAAGACAAATCACTATTGAAATTGGCTTCCTACAACCCCATTATCGGTGGACAGGCCGTTTCCAAGGAAACAGTGAATGATGTCAGAACTAATAAAAGCCGAAGAAGTGGACACTCCCAGGGAATAGAAAAAAAACTGTAGCGATGATGAAGATATCGTCTGATCTCAAGTGGGAGGACTGCTATTGCCTGGTATAATCTAGGCTGTCAACTTTTATCCACTTTGACTTGAAAAACGGCTAAGGTTTGAGACAGGCCGGATAGTAATAGCTTTGTATTTCTTCCATTTCACTCTTAAGCTGTTCCACAGAAACCCATTTGTAGGTTTGCTGCATGAGTGCCTGCTGTGTATACAAGTGCTGAGTGCATTTCTCCTATGATGTGCACAAGTGTCACCCAGAGGGGTTTGCTTTAGGTGTCTGCTGCCCCCAATAGTCCACAAATGTCCAACTAGCCTGCTGGTGAGTGCTCTATTGGTACCACAATTAGGGCTTGTAGAAATTCACTGGCTATGACTTTGAATTACACAGAAGTCAATGGAAGCCACTGAGTGTTTGACTGTAGCCACTTCCCATAGACTTGTGCTTTATTTTTGGCGTATACATGTAAATTCAGTCAAAGTCACATTTAAGGCTTGGTTTTTCCCCCTCTAGACCACCAAAGCTCAAGCTCTTCAAACAAGTTGGAAACTGGGGATTGAAATGCCTCCTCCAGTCAAACACTGGTAGATACAGGCTACAAGACACTAACATGCAAGTGGAAGATAGAAAATCATTCCTATCCAAATGTTCTGACAGATAATGCGAGTTCTGGACAGAGTGTATCATCTTAAAACCCACATATTCTGAATGCATAAGAAAAATGTTTTTTAGTCAATTAGTACTGGACACACAATTAGCTACAAACTTACAGACACGGACAAGGAAGGATTACTAAGGAACTGTACATCAGACACTGAATCACGTCACGGAAAACAAAATCTGACACTCACAAGGTAACTCAGTGCAACATGCACAATGAATCTGTTTCAAAAAGGTGAAGGAATGGATCATGCATTATGGTATCAAGTAAACATGCAATGGAAAGATACGGAAGATCAGTGGCCATGCAGTACTAATGAGCAAAACATGACTGGTGTTCACACAATCCTACCTTGACCTCTTCCTTTAATGATAGATGGCGGACATGTAAGTTGGCAGGGAAAAAATGGAGAAAGAAAGACCAAAATATGAGATGAAGACCAATGGCTTCCAATGTACAGTGATTGGTTGAAGTTAACAATAACAGACAAAGCAATGACTGCCCATGAATATGAAATGTTCCAACTTCCGTGTCCGTGAAGCAACTCTGATTGCATAGGTCATCCAGTAATTTGAGCTGACAAGTTTCAGCGATAAATATAGTCAAAGTGTACATGCAGGCAATTAGGTATGATAATTCTGTGTCTAGGAGACTGCTCATCACATTCCGTGTACTGTATATCGTCGGAAGGGCATAAAGGCAAAAGAAGGTCTTTTTCTTTTAACCCTAAGGCTTTGCACCTCCGGCAAAGGACACACACTGTATACCACAATTTACCACAGTGCCCACAGGGGTGCAGGCTCAAATACCACAGGATACCAAAAAAACCACGCTGTGGTATGTCGGTGTATGGCCCTTATCCTCCCACAGGAAAAAAACATGTATGGTTAATTGTGGTTTCAATGCCGGTTAGGGTGATATTCTATTTTGTATGTGCTTCACTCCTATCCAAATTCCGTCTTCACATATTATGTCACGATGACGTAAGAACTACTTGTAAAATGTCATAAAACGGACCAGCCAAAACTTGTTCCCGGCAGAAGTGCATAAAGGGATCTTAGTGTCTGAACGCACTTAAATGCCCTTCTGCAAGGAACCCAACGATAATATGTGCATGTACACACGTACATGAATATTCATGCAATAATGTGACCAATTCCTGTAATAAGACTGGCCATATTTACACCAGAATCCAGTAGACATTTGCTCAGCACAACAGCGACAACTCCATTATTGTGGGCAACAAATCATCCTGATGTACATGTACATGTACATGTACCGGTACATGTACCATTTACCACTGTACCCTTGGTCAACCCCTTTTCAAACTGGTAGCCATCCCAAAGGGTAAAAGAAAAAGCGATCAATAACATTTTAGGAATTCATGACTGCATAATGGACATCAATCATGGACACCCAAAGCCATTGCAGAGGGCGTTGCTCTGACACACAGCCAATTACGGTACTGAAGGATGCATAGATGATTCACTTATATGCATGATGGTGATAGATAGTGGATGATAAAACATTGTCTACCTCACTGCCAAACTGCATAAATTCTACCCTTCTTGCGTGATATACATGTACTGTCCGGTGTATGCTATCCATTCAGGGTTTGTTTTACTCAATGTACATGTATAATTGGCTGTGCGTGCTCACTGCCTGATTGCTTGTTGGGAAAAGTACAGGCAGCTGGGGTGAGATGTGAATCCATGACCGGATTATGTGACATTATCAATTTATCACCAACTCCAAAATCATGGTATACTGTATACAGGATATTGGTACAGTATGGATACATTTCCACTGTAAAGGTTTATGGGAGGTGTTCCTCTGCTCTTGTCGACTTGGTCCCCCCAGTCAGGACATTTCAGCGAGCAACCAGGCTGTTTGCCTGATCTCACCCATACACTCTGTCTATCCCAAGGTGTAGAACAAAGAGGTATCAGAACAGCTTCTTCCCTCGTTCAGCCTCTCTCTGGAATTCCCTTCCTGGTTCATGATTCCCCCTGCCAACGATCTTGCCCTTTTTAAAGAGGAATGTCAATTACTATTTCCAGCCTTCCTGAGTCCCTCTCTATCTCCTTCTTTCCTTAGCCCTTTACCTTGAGTCAGTGACTTTATATCCTTGCTTTATCAAATTATTACCAAAGACTTTATTTGAAGGAAACAATGATCAAATCTCGGGATAAATTCAAGGAAAGGTAAACTCCCTCATGTATGGGTTGAATTTGTAATTGAAAAGAGATGAAACTTTATCAATTTTCAGGAAACAAATGTACAGCATAGTATTTTGGAAATTAACATTTTCAGATATATTTGTATATTTACATATCTAATAGATGAACAGTATGTGTGTACCAACCAATACAGGTACATGTATACAAACAGGCTCAATCGACCATAGAGCAAGCAAACCTGGTCTATGAATCTACCAAAGTACAGTCCAATATGGAGTGGTATACTCATAAATGTGTACATTATGTATGTATATATGTAAAATGTACCAATAACGTACACGAACACAGTACCGGTACCTAACACAAGTGCATGTACTGTACATAATCGTTGTCAAACAATTTAAGGAAAAACTGGCTGGGAACTCTAAGAAACATGGCAAAGAAAACTTTGACTGAACCAGGACTTCAACCACTAGTTTTGTGTACATACATGCATGTACATGTACCACTACCAGTGCTCTTACCATCTTACCTTAGATGGTGGCCTTCCCAATTAGTCAACTAGTTTTTGCCTTGGAGGGGGTGCCAGTCAGAAGCAATTTAACCATTATCTGCCGTATATCTCCAGGGATCACACCCCCCTTTCATTCAGATGAATACAACCAATTGCATTGTACTTATCTTACAAACGCTTACAATGTACATGTGCATACAAAATCAGAATATACCACAGTCAACAGACAAAATGTACACACATGAAAATAATATGAGACCATATGAGACCATATGTTCACTTTATGATAGTTGCCTTAATTATCATAAAGTGTGATTTTTAAGCTTGGCTACCCTTGAAGAGAGAATACAAATTCAGAGCAGATTTGCAGATGTCAAGGTTTCCGAATATTAATCTCAATCCATTTTCATTTGAAAAGCGGAGAGTGTTTTTCTACTCATTTATTTGTTTTTCTTTAATCATTGCATGCATGGGTAAAGGGTTTCAGAGTTCAGGCAAAGCCACGGATGCGATTCCAATCCACAAAACCAACGTTGAAAAATGACGTCAAATTTGAAAAGCTTTCAAAAGGTTAGGTGAGATTGAGAGACTTCAGGCCCTCGCACTTTTCATGATTTGCATGAAGATGGGATCAATGGAGCCTGTGCGGTTACTAGGGAATATCACAAGCCCTGTTTGCATTCAGGTAGATTATGATCTTTCTGAGGGCCACTGTTAACATACCAATCTGATCAATCATCCATGTGTCTATATCAGTATAATATTTGGCTAATGCTAAGTCCTATACAACACCAGATATCTGCAATAGGAATGTACTAAACACACCCAATAATTCGTTGGGTGCCCTACAAAAGGGCGTAAGTGCATTCAGGGTTCAGACACCAACACCACCTTACGGCCATCTGCTGGGTCAATTTCATGGTTTTTCCACCATTAGTTTTTACTTCATCATGACTTGATATTTGAACAGAGAATTTGAGTGGGTTGAAGCCCATACAAAATGGAAAATAATGAGTAATTTAAAAAATGGCCTTTGTGACCTTCTTTTGCACTTCTGCAATTCACTCGACAAATTGTCTTTGTGCAGAAGTAGGAATCATAAGAAAGAGGAGGCCAGTGTACAAAGGGTCATTGTGATCACTGACAGTGGAAGTCATATGGCTAGAAGGTACTGGTTATTGAATCAGTCTTTCGGGTATAGTTCTTAATATAGTTTTGCATTGAAAAGATTGCAAATTAAGGAGGGTTTTACCCTTTGTTTAGGCACTTACTTTGCTGATTGCCCGCTGACAACATACAGGCAGCTCAGGGTCACTTTCACTCTGAATGCTAGACATCCAAGCTCCATTGATTGACAGACTTTTTTTAGTGGTGTCATCAAAATTAAAATCTACATCTCTTCGGCTATATGTACCCATTTCACCCGGTAAGTCTCACCAGGAGAGCAAACCCTACAATGCACCACCAAGTGAACCAACACTTCACACCTTAGTTCTGTAATCTGTCCATTTACCTGACTTTGGTAACATTACAAGTCTCTGGAATAGTTACCAAACAAATCCACCGCTTTTACAAAATGTGAAAGGAATGGCTAAAGACATGCACAGTAAACTACAAGTAGTAGTACCGTAATGACATTTTAAGCCATATGTCAGTTGACATCGTATATCAGTTTGGTTTGTTTTTGATAAGTCTGAAGCCACATATCAACCACAGTAACCAAACACTTCCTCTTCCCTTGCCCGAGTTTCCTTTGCACAACGGTGGACAAAGGTGTCATCTTCTCTACGAGGCTTTGGAACCCAAATTCCAATCTTATCGCAGTGGTCTACCACTTGTACATAGTATCTACCTTCTATCTGGCGAGTGTAAACCCTAGCCTACCCAAGTGTTTGCCTTAGTCAAACAAGTGTTTGCTTATGACTAGTTTAGGCTTGTGAAGGCCGCACACACACACGGCACGTCCATTCTCTCTTTGTATGAAAAGCAAAGGCCCAATTTTGGGGGCAGCTGGCATTTGGGACAAGTCTGCATGCAATAGATCACGTAGATTTGGGCACCGGGTGAATGCAATAAAGTAACACATGTACACGAGCCATGAATAGATATGCTCTTTGAGTGGCGTGAAACACTTCTTCACAGGTCATTGATTAGCTGCCGTAACCGTAACCCTCTGCGACCTTTGGGAGGATGAGGGTCACGGTTACGGCAAGTAGTCATCGAGATTATTTTAATGATTATTAATGATTCTTCAGCATCAGTCTTCAGTTGCCTGATGAAGGTTACTAGTCCTAGTTACTGAAACGTTGCTATACCAGCAACACGACATCGCTAAACTTTGATTACTTATTCTCCTTGACATTAATGATCAGTAAGAACAATTGAACTCCGTGGGAATTTTCGAGGCAAATACATATCCAGAAACATGTGCAAATATATCACAATCTATGAAAATAGAAAATAAAATATGACAAGGCAAGGATTTGAATCTAGTGCTCTGATCAAAAGTACAAGTACCCGGTATCCCTTTCCTTGTTCATATATTACAGACATCCAGCATAGGACCGTTTCTATTGCAGTCATAAATCAACTGCTCCGAGGAAAAAAACAAATTGATTTTCTCGTGCTTCCGATTATCGCTGAGTCAATGCCCTGGCATGGCTAGAAGGTGCAAACTGCAGCCGCATCCCAACGCTCTGCCTTCAGGGGGCTTCCAATTACGCGCGAGTCTATGGGAGCCACTGGCTACAGCGGCTGCAGCCAATTCCCACAGATCTGTGCGCCATTCTCAGCCTTAGCCAATGTTCTCGGGTACAGCTTTGCATAAGTGTGCTCGCGCAACTTCCACGGCAATCAAAAATCCATACAAATTCTTCACCGATCACGGGGGTTGGTCATTCTAAGTGTGACAAAAGTAGCCGAGAAATTCCCTGTTAACAATTTTTCTTTTTTTTTAAGAAAAAAGAAAAAGAGAAACTGCTTGAGAATTTCATGTGTTCTTCTTTTCCCCGCCACATATCTGATCCAATTGTTGGAAGGCGAAATGTGGGAACGTTAACGGAGCACTCTGTGCTGAAAGATGGACGATCTGAAAATGGTTCCGTAATTCAATTTGGGCTAAGGGAGGGCAGTCACTAAATTGCATTGCTCTTCATCAATTTTGGCCCGTGGGAAAACAAAAACACAAAAGGGCATTTAAGGTACGGTGGGCATCGGAATAAACAATGTTCAGATACATGTAGGTGTACGTGCACGCACAATGTACCGGTACGCGGCAAAACGTACACCATGCATGTGCATACCTTGGAGCCGTGTCCTCAATAGAAATTTGGAGGTAAAAATTCATTGAGACATTGATAAACTTGTCCTTCTTGAAGTCTGATTTGGACAGCCCTTATTCATAACTCAAATAACAGACCGCTCTTTGTGCACGCATGTATTAATGCAATGGATGACCACATTTTCAAGTGAAGCACAGTTCAAACACAGTAAAGGAAAACTGACTGAGAAAATTGTGATGCAAATTTCAAATCACATTATTTTTGTTTGGTGGGGATAACACACAAGCAATCACCATGACTATTGAGAACACACGCACCCCATGTATCACATGTCCCCCTGAAGAAAGCAACGCATGAAGTGTTTAAATCCTTATTCAATTTGCCGACTCATTTGAGGCTAAGCAAGTATCTTCTCACTGACCAATAATCATCACACATCTATGAAGAGCACTCCTGTCCAACAAACAGGGCAGTGCAGCTATGTAAATCCATTCCCATCCCCCTACCCCCAGCTAAATACCTTATAGTTGCAGTGTGGGGACATATGTAGCGGACAGACTGTGAATTATGCTCGCTGACCCATTAAGACAACCCCTCCCACTACTGACTTAAACACCTCCTGACTTAAGCTTCTTAAGTAAGGGGTAGCATTGGGCCAAATTAGCTTGTCGACACGGACGGGCGCAGCAAAGCGTGGCCTACTGATGCAATGTCCCTCATCCCCCTTACTCCTAAACACATGTACCCGACAAGGTCATCGTGAGAGATCAAGGACCTGCCGTGGATCTCTGGATCTCGTTTTAAAGGGACTTGAACTGTTCCATTTCAGGAATTAAAATCAATCATTTTACAAGAGTGCCCGCTGAGTGCATGTCTTATGTCTGACACAATAAGCTACTTGCCGAGAACAATCTCATAACAGTTTGTATTATCATGTAGATAAAAAAAAACACCAGAATTTAATGGAAATTCTTCAGGCACAACTTGAAAGACCTATGGCACTATAACATGCACCACCTCAACCATTATATTCCTGGTCTTTTAAGTTTGCGCTATTATGTTGGCGAAAATATTAAAAACACTCACAAAGTGAGTCTACGGCCATGGGTCATCCATCAAAACTAGTGAATTGGACACACCTGTCAGACTTCAATTTCCCTAATCATTCTATATCAGATATGGGTGAACTGGGCATAGAATCAATTGGTCATTGTAGCAGGGCTGTCCGTTTGAGCGGGAGAAAATATGGATGAAGTGTCTTTGGAAAATTCAATTATATGGCCTCATCATCCAAGGCCTTATTTCTTACAGCTGCTTACAATCGGCTGAGCAAGAATGCCAATCCCCAGTTCAAACAAGATTTGCCAACCATAATTTCACTTGATGCTTGCTGTAATTGACTTGTGTTCTAATAATGGGTGCTTAGCACAAAATACAAACTTGGAACTTTGGCTGGCAACATGATTCTTTTGAGGAAGATTTTCCCAGCTTCAGCAAATTTGGGTGCATAAGCTGCTCTTCGAAATTGCCCTGTGGAAGGGAATGATTAGCACCTTGCATGTTTAGCAATCATCCCTCCTTTGTGATCACTCCCATACTTTCTTTGACCCCTTTCCTTTGATCTTTCTCTTTGATCTTTCCTTTCCACACTACTATTAGGTATATAATCCCTACCCTACCCCTGCCCTTCCCTTTGATCTCACCCTACCAGCTATCTCCTTTGTCCTCTGTCTGTCAATCGTGTCCCTATTGCTATCCCTTTGCTATTTCTCTGTGTCCTTGTCAATCTGCCTTTGAGAAATATCCTCCTGGGATCAAAACATCAGGCCCTCCTAATTAATGTTTGATAAATGTTTATAGTGAACTTATTTTAAGAGGTAACGTAAAGGTTCTACAAACTGACTTCACTGACTTACATGTAGAACGTTATGTAATCTTGTCAGGGTGGGTTGCAGTCCGCCAGGGAGGGAGAAAAGATCGCCTTAATTAAGCTCATTAAGCTTTGCTTAATTGAAATCCAACCCTCTGATGGACATGCATTTATCTTGTCAGTGCCCCAGTACATTATCACAAGAACCTGTGCCTCTCAGTAATGGTGGAATGGAATCGATTGAAGAAAAAAAGAAACGCTAAGGTTACTATCAGCCGGTCATGAGAAAGGCCCACTAATTAAGGCTAGGTTAATTGCTGCCCCTTAATTACAATAAGGAGTGCAGCAAGTAAGCCATTAATTGATTTCACCTATTGAAGCTGCGGTGAGCTTAGGACTTCCTGTGCAAAGGTATTACCTTTGTAAAATAACAGCTGCCCTTTGCATCACCTGTGACAGTGTCACTTTCATACACCTTACATTGCCTTAAGGCAATAATGGAAAGTAAGATCTTGATTTATGAATGTGAAGCACACTTCCATGGATTGGAATGACACCTTGACCACATCAATAGATATTGACCTCTGAGAGCGCATAAGTTACAGCAAGTCAATGATCTGGTGATAGACAAGTCGGTTCAGTGGTAACACTAACAGGCTGTTAAAGTTGCAGCACACATGTAATTCTAATCACCCCCAGGTACCTACACACATGTAATTCCTATCACATTAACATAAAGATAGTTCCATCCCAGTAGCAGGCCCTCCCTCAAAGCAAGAATGATCCCTGTTCAGGAGCTCTCAATTTTTGTCTGGTGCCTAGGAAAAAGGCATAAGTGCGTTCAGACACCAACATCGCCTTAAGCCCTTCTGCTGGGAACAAAATAATTCCGTCTGGTCCGTTTGATGGCTTTTTACAATTAGTTTTTACTTCATCCTGACGTCATATTTGAACACAGAATGTGAGAGGATTAAAGCCTGTACAAAATGGAATATAATGGGTCATTAAACAAATCACCTTAGTGACCTTCTTTTGCCCTTCTGCAAGGCACCCAACGATTTATTACTACCGGTAATTTCTGCCTTTGAGAAAGGTCCTGCTAGGATCGAAACATCAGGCCCACTAAATTTTTAGATTTGAATTTTGGTAGTTTTTTGGTCAGTAAGCAGTTTGCAAATTTTTTGTATATCATTTGTAATAATATGCAAACAAATTGCAAACTGCTCACTGACTAAAATGACCAAAAAGCAAATATCAAAATTCCTAGCAGGACCTTTTATCAAAGGCAGACTTGATTGCATATTACTCAGACATTAAAAGGTCCCCAAAGTTTTGAAATTTATTACTCCAATAAAAAAAAACATTTATCACCGATCCCTGTATAAGACAAGGCATGAAATTAGAGTTTTGGTATGACAGTAAGTTTGATGGATAATCCAGGACATAATTTCTCCTTTTGTGCCGTTTGGTTTTTTCCTTTCTATGAATTTGCAGACTATTTGATCAGTTTCATTTTCTCCTATTTAGTCAAATTACAGAATGATTAAGCCCATACATGCTGAGAGCCCAAATACACAAAGTCTTTAAAATACATGTGAGATGAAAGCGAAGACAGTAATATAAAATTAATCTCAACAATTTGGAGGGCCTGACGATTTGAAGCCAGCAATTCCTATTCGCCAAGGCCTTTTGAGAAAGGTCCTGCTATATGTGTAGGATTGAAACATTCAAAATACCAGCATAGCTGCCAACCTAAAGGAAATGAGGAATGCTTCTTCTAAGAAAGAGGATTCACAGATATATAACATGATGTTTGCATCGAGTTGAATGGAATTCAATGAGGGTTTGCCCTGAGTGCTCAGTGCTTTGCCCGATGCCTGATGACAATATTTCAGGCAGCTTGGGCGGGAATCACAGAGCAATATAAATACATGGGTATTCAGAAATCGGAATCTGTTGTCAAGAGCTTGTAAAAAGTGAAGGGAAAAAAAATTACCCCCAAAAGAGGACTGATTCCTCCAAAATAGGAATGGTAGGCAGCTATGTGTCAGACACTCCTGTACATTGGTCGTTTTAGTCAGTGAGCAGTTTGCACCATTTATTTTTGCATATTAGTCGAATAAAAATATATATAAAGCAATCAACTATGATATTAGAATGCAGCCCGGTCCTGCACAAAGGCAGACGGGAACTGCTGGAAATAGACTCCTTGTGAATTGTAAGCCACATGTACGTGTACTACTGAAAACCTGAACCACATGGCACTGATATCATATCAATGCCAGGCGTAATTTGATGGTGCTCAGCTAAACATGATCATGGGCTTAATGTATTTGTGATAAATGACATGGGATGGGGGGGGGGGCTTTAAAATCCATCAAGCTCACTTAATTATCGTTGATGAAGAGCCACTTGGCTTGAAAATGGAGAGAGGGAGAGAGGGAGAGGGTGGGGGAAGAGAGAGAGAGGAGAGAGGGGGGACAGAGAGAGGGGAGAGAGGGGGAGAGGGAGAGAAAGGGAGAGAGAGAGGGAGAGAGAGAGGGAGAGAGAGGGAGGGAGAGAGAGAGAGAGAGGAGAGAGAGATACAGAGACAGAGACAGAGACAGAGAGGGAGGGGAGAGGGAGGGGGAAGAGAGAGAGGAGAGAGAGAAGGGGAGAGAGGGGGAGGGAGAGAGAGGGGAGGGAGAGAGAGGGAGAGAGAGAGAGGGACAGAAAGGGAGAGAGAAAGAGGGAGAGGGTGAGAGAGAGGGAGTGGGAGAGGGAGAGGGAGAAATAGAGAGAGAGGAGAGGAGAAGAGAGAGGGAGAGGGAGTGAAAGAGACGGGGAGAGAGAGGGGAGACAGAGAGGGATATGTTGGAAGTGCAAACAATACTGAAAGTGCCTATGCTAAGGTCACATTTCAGGCTCTTATCAGGATTAAGGGACTACACATTCACCCTTTGTCAATAGCCCATCAGCTGTGATTAATTTCAAACATCATACAAAGTTCATTATTGTATACAGTATTTCAGTTCATTCTAATTTAGAAGAAGTTTGTAATATTTTTTATATAACTTAATGGCTGAGATTTTCCAATTTATCTACTCATCAGACTCATTGTAGCTCACGATCAATTGCAAGACAATGAGTGATGCACAGAAACCATGCATTGTATCAAAACCTGCTATGGGTTATCCAATATCCATCGTAAGTTGAGTTACGATGCGTCGTAAGGGTCTGTGAAATCCAGCCCTGTACTTACACATACATGTAGACACCTTGTCCCCAAGTCTTTGCTTTCACTAATTGTGTAAGTGCAGTCGCATTCCCCTGCTTGGTAATTCAATCAATCAAGTGCAGTTAACCTGCTCCTGTCTGCGATGTGGTAAGTCAGACTCCTGACGGAGTCTTGTGTGTGACCAACGCCAAAGCCAGAAGCTGCAGGAGCACTAACTCCAAGCATGTTAAGCTCCATTGTACAGCATGTGCACAAATGAATGCATATGATGCAATAGGAATTGGATTTTCAGTAATAAAGACTGAAGTTAATACAAAGAACTGTTACAAACTGCTCACTGACTAAAATGATCTGCAATAGGCTCTACACCAATCTCAAAAGTTAGAGGCCCTGATGTTTCAAACCTAACAGGACCTTTCTCAAAGGCACCTTTGAAAAAGCTCCTGCGAGGATTGAAACATCAAGCTATGCTCATCATTTTGGAAAGATGAGCCTGTCGGGAGTTTGCACAATGTCTGTAGTAAATCTCCAAAGTTAGGAGGGCCTGACGTTTCAATCCTAGCAGGACCTCTCTCAAAGGCAAAGTGCCTTTGCCTTTGAGAAAGGTCCTGCTAGGATTGAAACATCAAGCTTACAATGGAGCATCATTTTGGAAAGATGAGCCTGTTGGCAGTTTGCACAAGGTCTGTAGTAAATCTCCAAAGTTAGGAGGGCCTGATGTTTCAATCCTAGCAGGACCTTTCTCAAAGGGAGAATGACAACGAGAATGGAACACCCATCATGCCCATCATTAGTTGATTAGTGGATTGTATGGCTTTCTTAAATCCACCGTGGGTCCTAACAGACCAGCATAAAATTATTTATCCAAACACATTTTCTTGTTTTCGTTTTAGTCTAAAGAGCATCCTTCCATCAGCCAAAATTCAAACAGCTTAAGTGAGACACATCTGCGTCCTTCTTTGGGTTTAGCATTTCAGCTTGGCTGAAGAAAACCAAATGTTGTTTTATTTTTTTATAGGGCCTAACGTCAGCAAAATAAAACTACCTGAATCGATGGGGAAGAAGACAACATCAATATTCCATTGACCTTTTAAGAACTATGTAAATAATTGAGCATCTACAAAATATTAATCACTCTGTAGCTTTTGTCCGTGTACTTAGTACAGTTGCAACCAGGATGATGTTCAAACTTTCTTTCATTGACTGTCCATGTTGATGTACTGAACTGTATACATGCATGTACTAGTGTATATAATGTAGCTATGTGTACTGCACAGATGTTTCTACAACACTGTACAAGGTGTAACACACATAACAGGATGCAATAAACATGCACAAAGTACCAGTATTTTTATTGTTTACCAATTTACAGAATAAAACCAACCCGCCCCCAAAAAACCCTCGTAAAACAATAAATATTGAAGCTTCACTCATCTAACCTGGTTGACACCCACGCCCCCAGTTTGAACTGTGCATAAAGAGAGCTAAAAAGCAGTGCACAAACATGTGCATGTACACATGCACGTAGGTGTTCATTCACTGCCAAATTTACCAAGCATCGCTTGATCAAATTACTGGAAATGGAGGCTCTACACCAACTCGGAGTATATTTGTCAGTGTCACAATCCAGCTGCCCACACACCATTTACTTGTACATGTGTAGCTTCCAGAATGAATATTCACACCCATTGCACACAGGATTGAGTGGCGCTCGCCTAACTCTCTGCCAGTGACAACTGCCAGTTGATGAGCGCGCCATATTGAACGATATCAAAACAGAAAAAAAGCGAGACTTCCCGAATCAATGTTTTCATTTCTAATGGGCTTTGCTCCGACGCTAAAATTGCACTGAGATGAAAAGAAAACACACGGGCAAAGCCCTGCCCTGCCTGAGATCAGAAAGGTCTGCGCCGTCTGCCAAATGCTGGGCGTGAAACCACACCAATGCAAACTATAACTTCTACATGTGCGTACAGTGTACCTGCCAACCATGTACACCGCTAAAGGGGCCAGTCATGGCAGTTAATGATTGAATGCGTCTGATTGCAATGGCGCCCCCACCCCGGCAAAGACTAGTTGACTAATAGGGAAGGCCACCATCTAAGGGCTGGATAGCTCAGATGGTAAAAGCACTGGTGTGCTAAAGACTAGTTGACTATTTGGGAAGGACACCATCTAAAGGCTGGATAGCTCAGATGGTAAGAGCACTGGTGTGCCAAAGACTAGTTGACTATTTGGGAAGGCCACCATCAAAGGGCTGGATAGCTCAGATGGTAAGAGCACTGGTGTGCAAAGACTAGTTGACTATTGGGGAAGGCCACCATCAAAGGGCTGGATAGCTCAGATGGTAAGAGCACTGGTGTGCAAAGACTTTGACTATCTAAAGGCTGGACAGCTCAGATGGTAAGAGCACTGGTGTGCCAAAGACTAGTTGACTATTGGGGAAGGCCACCATCTAAAGGCTTGATAGCTCAGATGGTAAGAACACTGGTGTGCCAAAGACTAGTTGACTATTGGGGAAGGCCACCATCTAAAGGCTTGATAGCTCAGATGGTAAGAACACTGGTATAAATGCAAAACCAGAGGTCTCAGCTCTCAGGTTTAAATCCCGGTCCAGTCAAAGTTTTCTTCACCGTTGATCAATCTGTTCAGAAGTTCCCAGTCAGTTTTCCCTTCATTTGTTTGATCCCAAACAGGCCAGTGTAACCATCCACAGATTTGGGCAGCAACGATTGCACTTTACAAAAGGCAGGACAGAAAGTGTGGCGAAGCCAAGGCGTTTGTTGAACGTCATAGTGCTTCACTACGTGCACTAGCGAGTCGCCCCAAAAAAAACCAGTTTTGAAATCACGATTATTTGGACAGTGGAAATGGCTCTATAAATGACTATTTGGGAAGAGCTTCATCCATGGCTGAAATCAACACAGAGCCTTGTCTAACTGATTGCCTCTCCATGAAATTGATAAGGAGTATGGTGAACAAGTTGGAGAGCTCACCCAAGGTGATGGCCATTGACCAATATACATGTCATTAGGCTGATGTATATTACAAGGCACTAGCCTGCCAAATTGCCACCTTAAAGGTGAGCAGTGCTCCACAATGACCTAGCCTCAGTGGAGAGAGAGACAGAGAGACAGAGAGACAGAGAGAGAGGGGAAAGGGAGAGGGATGAGGGAGAGAGAGAGAGATATGGAGAGAGGGGAGACAGAGCGGAGAGAGAAGAGAGAGAGGAGAGAGAGGAGAGGGAGAGAGAGAGAGGGGGGAGGGAGGGAGGGAGAGAGAGAGAGAGAGAGAGAGAGAGGGAGAGATGGAGAGAGGGGAGACAGATGGGAGAGAGAAGAGAGAGAGGAGAGGGAGAGAGAGAGGGGGGAGGGAGGGAGGGAGGGAGAGAGAGAGGGGGGAGTGAGAGAGAGAGAGAGGGGGGGGGAGAGAGGGGAGAGGGAGAGAGGGGGGAGAGGGAGGGAGAGGAAGAGAGAGAGGGAGACAGAGAGAGAGGGAGGGAGAGGGATGAGGAAGAGAGGGAGGGGGAGAGAGAGGGAGAGACGGAGAGAAAGGGAGAGGGGGAGGGAGAGGGATGGGGAGAGAGGGAGGGAGGGAGGGAGGGAGAGAGAGAGAGAGAGAGAGAGAGAGAGAGAGAGAGAGAGAGAGAGAGAGGGGGAGACAGAGGGGTGAGAGAAGATAGAGGAGAGGGAGAGAGAGAGAGAGATAGAGAGAGCGAAGAGAGGGAGAGAGACAGAGAGAGGGAGGGAGGGAGAGGGAGAGAGAGAGGGGGAGGGAATGGAGAGAGAGAGAGAGAGAGAGAGAGAGAGAGAGAGAGAGAGAGAGAGAGAGAGAGAGAGAGAGAGAGAGAGAGAGAGAGGGGGAGACAGAGGGGTGAGAGAAGATAGAGGAGAGGGAGAGAGAGACAGAGATAGAGAGAGAGAAGAGAGGGAGAGACAGAGAGAGGGAGGGAGGGAGAGGGAGAGAGAGGGGGAGGGAACTAGTACTGTCTTGCTCACTGCTCAGCGGCAATGCTCCAGGGAACAATTTCAGCAGAGAGGTGTGCAGGGTGGAATATTCCAAAGGAAATGACTTTGTGCACATTGAATGCTGATTTCCTGTCTGACACCTAGTAGTGAATGTTGATTAGAACAAGGTGGAGCTCTGTGAAGCAAATTTTTTGATGATTTTTTTTTTCAACTTCCAAATAGCGAGGCAAGAGTGTAGGTGGTACTTCAGGAAAGGATGAGGTAAGGGATCTAAGTACATGTACATATGTACATTTTGGAGGGAGTTCAGGGGAAAAAATGGCTCCCTTATAACAAATCAGGGCAAAATGCCACCAAAATAAGAGTTGCAAACTGCTTACTGACTAACATGACCAAAATGCAAATCGCATACATTAGGCGGGCCCGATGTTCAAATCCTAGCAGGACCTTTCTCAAAGGCAGATATATCAATCAGATACAAAATAAAGATGTTCCTACAGACAGGGGCATACGATATCAGCTACATGTAATGTTCATATAACGTGTCATGCAACCACCAGAAGAAGGCATCCGCCTCAAAGCTTCTTCATACAGTGATTGATCAAAGGTAAAATATCTTGCATGGAAGAATTCAGCTGAGATTTCAGGCAGTTATACTATAGCTACAGCAACAGATTGATAATTTCCGACAGCGTCATGGACTGTACTGAATCTACTGATAATTTTTTTATTTTTTTTTTAGTTTGCGTGGTTCTGAGAGAAACTGAGGGAGTCGGGAGACTTCAGCCCAAAAAGTCTCTTCATATTGGCATCGCTGCTTTATCTGTAGTCTAACTCATTCATCTCCGACGACTCAATCAAGCATTTACTTGACACAGCGCCGCTTCCCGCACATGAGCTCGTCAAACGGCAGGAAGACTTTGACACGACCGCAACACGCTTTACGGGAAGCATGAATTTTCCACTACCCCCCTACTCTGGGGGATGACTCAGTGTTACCACGGCAATGCGGACGCCATTTGGGACTGAAGAGGCGTGGGTCGATAAGGGGAAATAAGAGAGGCGGAGATCACGGCATGTTGCTGGAGACGGGAAATCAGGATGGCATAACAAATTCAGGAAGACATTCTAATGTATCAGCGGCGTGTCTTGAATGACAGAACCCTTGTCACCTGACTGTCAGCCGTCATACAATCAAGACAGACTACTAAGTAATGTGACTGCACATTAGACTTGCGGGTGTGCACAGTGGAAGTAACCAGGTAACAAGTGGATGTTTTGCAGTGACACCAAGTACATGTAAAACATCTCTTTACAGCTTTCTGAGAAAAAAAGTTATGGGCAGCTTATGTAAATGTACTCTGCCCGTCGTCAGAAGAGCGGGTAGAGTACACACTGCAAAAACGTTGAGTTACCGGCTCTTTTTAGAGCCACACTCCTTCTCAGAAGAGATGTGCTACATGAATATGGTGTTACTGCACAACTTCCATTCAATGTTACTACACAATGTACATAATATGTACAGTATGCAATACATATAACTACTACTGATAAATGGGTTTGTGTGCAATGACCATGAGAAAGGTCCAGCTAGGATGGAAACGTCACGCCCTCCTAAATGTTGGCATCGAACAGGGTTTAGGAAAAAAGCATCGTGGGATTGGAAGCAAAGGGAATGCCACAGGTGGCAGGTGGGGGAAACCTACACTTGACCAAGCAGGTACCCTGCAGAGCGTGCGCATACATTTACATCTGCGCACTGTGGGTGACCAGCGACAACCAGTTAACGCTTGATTAAGCCCAGCGATGACTTTGACCAGGCAGCTGTGCAGTGAAGAGGTGAGGGTATAGACGACATCCGCAAGGATGGGCTCACGGTTCACTGATCACGGATCATTTCATAAGCCATGAGCCGCACACCTGTTTGTCAACTCCCTGAAATTAATTGTGGCTCCCAGGTCAACTCAGCGATTCGATGATGCTGAGCTTTGCCATTATGGGGGGAACTTATATAATTATTATCACTAAAAACATGTAAGTGTCCAAATGAGGGGGAGGGGGAGGGGGAGGGGGAGGGGAGGTGGAGGGGAGTGGTCTTTGGACATGCAGAGCCCATTATTTTGAATTGATAACCACATCGTGTACACAAAACCCTTCTCCTACATCATAACCAAACACAGTTGGCAAGTTCAAAGTTAAGGCTGCTGTATGTGTATGTGCAGGGTTGCAGACATACCCGCACTAAAAGGCTTTCAGTTTTAGATGGTCAGCTATGCAAACAGCCACTTTGTGCAGCCGTCTGGAATACGTGCATATCAGGTGACATCTGATCTTGTCCTTGACAAAGCTATGGACATTGTATGCTAAAGAATCTCACTCGACTCGCGGTGCCAACCGAAGCCAAAAGAGCTCACGAAGAGGCAGCGCAGAGAAACAAAGTTTATGCAAGGCCTGTCAAACCTTTCCCTGTCTTCACAAAACAACACCAAATTGTCCCCAGTACAGTAAAAGATAACAAGAAGGCACCTATCTACATGTACGCCACCATATTGTAGCCCATAAGGTAATGTGCTGGTAGGTTAAACCATGAAGCTATAAACAGCTCCACGGTTAAACCACAACCTTCAAACCTTGTGTTCCAACACAGGTCAAGACTTGAAACAAATTTGTCCAGATTAACTTTAGGGCATGGAGTTGAGACATTGAGCCTGATAAAACAAGGTGAATAGTGGGTGTGTGTGTGTGTGTGTGTAAAGAGAAACAATACCCGCACATATTCCAGGAGTGAGTCAAGCGTTGCTGGACACTGGTTACGTCCTGTGTTGGTCTTAATGATTAATGCCCATTATATGCAGGTACATGGTTTCACATACATAGCTATAGATTATTATGCCTTAATGGCTTCTGGTGGGTGTGTGTGCAAAGATTAGCTGGAAATGCCAGAAATGCAGGCTACTCCTTGCTGGTTTGGTCTGTCTGCTACTGTACAAGTAGCTACCACAGCTACCATGGCCAACAGATATCCAAATGAGTCAATGGTAGATTCCACAGGTTTGGTCTGTCTGCTACTGTACAAGTAGCTACCACAGCTAGCATGGCTAACAGATATCCAAATGAGTCAATGGTAGATTCCACAGGTTTGGTCTGTCTGCTACTGTGCAAGTAGCTACCACATCTAGCATGGTCAACAGATATCCAAATGAGTCAATGGAAGATTCCACAGGTTTGGTCTGTCAGCTACTGTACAAGTAGCTACCACATCTAGCATGGCCAACAGATATCCAAATGAGTCAATGGTAGATTCCACAGGTTTGGTCTGTCTGCTACTGTACAAGTAGCTACCACATCTAGCATGGCCTACATATATCCACATGAGTCAATGGTAGATTCCACAGGTTTGGTCTGTCTGCTACTGTACAAGTAGCTACCACATCTAGCATGGCCTACAGATATCCAAATGAGTCAATGGTAGATTTCACAGGTTTTGTCTGTCTGCTACTGTACAAGTAGCTACCACATCTAGCATGGCCAACAGATATCCAAATGAGTCAATGGTAGATTCCACAGGTTTGGTCTGTCTGCTACTGTAGATGCTTGCATGATCTGTTGGCCAACAGATATTCAAAACGGCCGATGGTAGATTCAACAGGCACCACGCCCGCAGTAAGTCCACCTGGTTTTTAGGTGGTCATGGTGTGGGCCGAGTAGATGACTAGAGAGATTAACTCTATGCCCTTTGATAGTCTATATAGTCTACATGCAGTCGTGCACATCTCTATCCCATTCCCCACCGTCTGTTTGTCTGCCTGTCTACTTCTCTGTCTGTCTGGTTCCCCTCGACTTGGCAAGTTTTTAAGAACCCTTGGCCAAGTCCGAAGTCACATCCCAACTGATATGCATCCTGATTGCATGTACATACAGTATGTGATACATAAATGCATGGATGCTATCATTGGAGCAAAATAACTTGAATCACTCCCAGGATCTCCCAGGGTTTTTTGCAGATTGGAAGAGAAATGAATGCAATATTCTTCTAATTATCACCTTGTTTTTGTGATACTGTGGGCCAGGTGCCACCAATGCCATGCCCTGGGGCAATGACAATCATGGAATGGAATAAATAATTCATACACCTGACAGCTGTTTCCTCATCTTCTTGCTTTGTCAGAATGTAACATCATGCTTGAATGGGGAAGGGAGAGGGAGAGGGAGAGGGAGAGGGAGAGGGAGAGGGAGAGGGAGAGGGAGAGGGAGAGGGAGAGAGAGAGGGAGAGAGAGGGAGAGGGGGAGAGGGGAGGGAGAGGGAGAGGGAGAGGGAGGGAGAGAGAGAGAGGGAGAGGGAGAGGGAGAGGGAGAGGGAGAGGGAGAGGGAGAGGGAGAGGGAGAGGGAGAGGGAGAGGGAGAGGGAGAGGGAGAGGGAGAGGGAGAGGGAGAGGGAGAGGGAGAGGGAGAGGGAGAGGGAGAGGGAGAGGGAGAGGGAGAGGGAGAGGGAGAGGGAGAGGGAGAGGGAGAGGGAGAGGGAGAGGGAGAGGGAGAGGGAGAGGGAGAGGGAGAGGGAGAGGGAGAGGGAGAGGGAGAGGGAGAGGGTGAGAGGGAGAGGGAGAGGGAGAGGGAGAGGAGAGGGAGAGGGAGAGGGAGAGGGAGAGGGAGAGGGAGAGGGAGAGGGAGAGGGAGAGGGAGAGGGAGAGGGAGAGGGAGAGGGGGAGGGAGAGGAGAGGAGGGAGAGGGAGAGGGAGAGGGAGAGGGAGAGGGAGAGGGAGAGGGAGAGGGAGAGGGAGAGGGAGAGGGAGAGGGAGAGGGAGAGGAGAGGGAGAGGGAGAGGGAGAGGGAGAGGGAGAGGGAGAGGGAGAGGGAGAGGGAGAGGGAGAGGGAGAGGGAGAGGGAGAGGGAGAGAGAGAGGGAGAGGGAGATGGAGATGGAGGGGGAGGGGGAGGGGAGATGGAGAGGGAGAGGGAAATGGAGAGGGAGAAGGAGAGGGAAATGGAGAGGGAGATGGAGGGGGAGGGGGAGGGAGAGGGAGAGGGAGAGGGAGAGGGAGAGGGAGAGGGAGAGGAAGAGGGAGAGGGAGAGGGAGAGGGAGAGGGAGGGGAGAGGCAGAGGCAGAGGCAGAGGCAGAGGCAGAGGCAGAGGGAGGGGAGAGGGAGGAGGACAGGAAGAGGGGTTCAATGGCTGAGATAACAACTGCCTGATTTTTGACCTGTGAATCTCTTTTCTTCTAATCTGGGCCAAGCATAGTCCACTGCATTGATTTTAACAGTGTGCCATTTTTTGTCAAGGCTCTTCCTACCCTTGATTGGAGAGGTTGTTGATAGTGATGAGATAGTGGCGATAACGGTGTTTATGATGGTGAAGGTAATGGCAATGAGGGTGACAAAGAGAACAAGGATGAAGAGGGTTAGGAAGATGGGGAGGAAGAGAAGAATGATGACAACAACAACGACATCGATGTCTACAAGGACGGTGACAGTGACGATGACAAGGAGGAGGAGGAACAGGCGGCTTAGGGAAGGAAGGGGAGGACAAGACAGGTGAAGAGGATGATGGTGACAATACAGAACGCTGAAGATGCTCATCTTGCTATTGATACTTCCCATTGCTACTCTCCCTAGATCACGGTACATGTAGAGTAGCAACCACAGCATCCAAACTCACTTCCATTCCGTGAACCACGGTTCACTGGGACACTTTTAAGAGGCTATCCCCTTACTTCTCTGGCCAAGTAAACACGCACGCCCTGATTCAAGCACAAAGCAGCCAGTCTGTCCCCGAAAGCATCCAGTTTGAACTCAAAGCCACCCCCACCCTCACAGCTACCCTTACAGTCTACATAACCTCCTACGGTCAGTGGAGAGAGTAGTAGGTTAGATGCAGGAGATACAAACACCACTGCTCCCTTCTACTGGAGTCAAACAAACAAACTGATTGGAGTGGATATCTAGAGTGGATCCAACCAGAGAGAAGGCGTGAAACTAACATCAGACCACTGGCCCAGGGCTAGTCATCTATAAGGTCAGCCCAGTTAATTTTTAGTTTTTTTCAAACAAGCAAGACTTGCAGTCTCATGCAGCTTGCTAGTTTATTGTAAATTAACCCTAACACTCTTAACGATCTTGCTAGGACACAGCCTCAATCATGTAAAATCATCCAATAGCCACAATGCATGCATCCCCAATCCTACAAAATTCATTTAGGATTTATTGAATGAATTCTGTGAAGAGTTGACCACAAGCTCAATCCTACCAAATCCTCCAAAAACCACTAGGCAAAAAAGGCAGCCATCCTCAATCCTACAAAATCATTTGGGATTTATTGAATGAATTATGTGGAGGGGTGACCACAACCTCAATTATTCTGCAAAAATCCTGCACCAATCCTGCTAATGGTTTGTGGCAGAGTTTAATGGCATTCAGAGGCAGCGTGGATGATTGTGAGGAAAATGCAGGTTTGGTTTCTGCATGGCTGAACATCTTGTAGGATGTCTGACCGATGCAGGTAATGGCAGACTAGCGGGAGACAATACATCCTTCGCAGTCTGCGATCAACCAATGCAGTTTGGCCATTTATCCATCCTTCAGAATCTTCCAAAAACCAATTGAAAGATTTTGCAGGATTTGGTAGAGTAAGTGATTTATTAACATGATGTGCATGAATGATAAAGAGTGAAATCATTCTGTGGCTTTCTTCTACATGTACATTATCCCATAGTCCTCTTCTTCCTTAACTGAAAACCCCCCAAAAATTGTTGAGCTTGCTGGGGATATTAAGCAAGTGATATTTCATAAGGACCACAGACATCCTGTCTGGTCAAACTCTGCTACAGGCATGACAGTTATTGGATTTGGATTCAAACAATAATTGAGCTCCGTGGAGCACTCTAGCATGTCTAGCACAGAACTCCATCAGTTGATCCTTAATGGCTGAGGCCAGGAGGTTGAACACTACCTCTGTATATGCATTACATGTCTGTCTATTCTGGCTTTCTCTGTCTCCTTTTGTTAATCTCTGTCAATCTGTCTGTTTTTGCCTCTCTGTCTGTCTGTCTGTCTGTCTTTTCTGCCTCTTTGTCTGTTTCTGTCTAGCTCTGTGTGTCTGTCTTTCTCTTTCTGTCTCTCTATCTATTTCTCCTACATCTCTATAGACAGTGTATGTATCTGTGTTTCTCTATGTCTCTCTCTGCATCTTTCTGTCTCTCTGTCTGTATGTCTCTCTGTCTCTCCCTTTATCTCTCTCTCTTTCTCTCTGCATCCATCTGTCTCTCTATCTGTACGTCTCTCTGTCTCTCCCTTTATCTCTCTCTCTCTGCATTCTGTCTCTCTCTGCATCTTTCTGTCTCTCTGTCTCTCCTTTTATCACTCTCTGCATCTGTCTCTGACTGTCTATATCTCATGTCTCTGTGTCTCACTGTGTCTCTTTGTGTCTCTCTGTGTCTCTCTGTGTCTCTCTGTGTCTCACTGTGTCTCTCTGTGTCTCACTGTGTCTCACTGTGTCTCACTGTGTCTCACTGTGTCTCTCTGTGTCTCTCTGTGTCTCTCTGTGTCTCACTGTGTCTCACTGTGTCTCACTGTGTCTCTCTGTGTCTCTCTGTGTCTCTCTGTGTCTCACTGTGTCTCTCTGTGTCTCACTGTGTCTCACTGTGTCTCACTGTGTCTCTCTGTGTCTCTCTGTGTCTCTCTGTGTCTCTCTGTGTCTCTCTGTGTCTCACTGTGTCTCTCTGTGTCTCTCTGTGTCTCACTGTGTCTCACTGTGTCGAACTGTGTCTCCGTGTCTCTCTGTCTTTCTCCGTCTCTCTCCTCTCCCTCTCGCCTCACACCTAATGCATTAGAAACCTGACCTGGATAATTGCGCCGTCTTTTATCTTCAGCTGGCAGATCTCCTCCAATCCCCCCGGCATTGGATTGCCGGGCATTGGGAAGGACTGAGACTAAGTACATACGGAGGGCTGTACATGCAACACCCGTCACTTACTAGCACATCAAATGCACCAGGAGTGCAGCCAAGGAATCCTTAGTAACCCGGGAAGATCAAGATTGTGTGTATGCAGATAAGTATTCATCCTCCCTGTCTCACTTAACATTACAAAAAGCCTTCATGGGCTCGGAAAATGTTAATCTTTTTTCAACTGCGGCTTTCATCCCAAAACCTCAGCCTCAATTGTACATGTGTCAATTTACATCCATCTTAAACTAGTGACACGTATCTGAGCAAAGGCTTGGGTGTCCAGTGCTCAATGTATACATACATGCATGCATACGCGCGGCCTTTCAAGGAAGTGCGCCCTCTATGTGCATCGCCATTACTGGGAGGCTTCTGATTTGTTTTTCTCACGAGAACGCTGAATGTGTTGCTGTGGACTACTGCTGTTTTAATTTTGACTCGCACATTTGACAATCAGATCATTGGAGTGCACTTCCATTGCTTCCGAAGGGAGATGTTCTAGACACATTGCTGGATTGGCGTTTAAAGCCCCTACACAACATTGGTAAGATCGAAAAAATGTTCACAGATTCACATGAAACTTATACAGTTTAAAGATGGTTATGGTAGAAACCTCACACTGAAATATTTCTGCCTCAAATGCTGTATTTTTTTGAAAAAAGATTAAAAGAAATTGTTCGGAACAATACGTTGAACGCTGCATTTTTGCGAAACAAATTATCACTATTTTCTCAAGACTCAGTTGGCGGATTGAGCTGAAATGTTCACAGGTGTGCTATTTCATGCATATATGTTGGATCAGACAACGTATGGATGCTATTCTTTGACCTCAACCAATGCTGTGTTATCCCTTTAAGGTCAATTAAGCTAGCTTTATGGGTATTGCCTGCAGCCACTTTTCCTGCAGTTTGAATCGCAGCAGACAAGAGACCGCTGTACCCGACACAGTGGAGAACATCTACACAATGTAGCAGCAATACTTCAATGGCCAACCTAGGTCTAGCATTTGAAATAGGCCAGCAACTGATGGCCAGCATCAACCAGCCACACATGCATGCTCTGTCTTCATTTCCGGAGGGCAGTGGTTCATGATGTGTGTACGGTGAGCCCACAAGGTCCCCGTGTGACCAGAGGCCCTCGAGATGAAGTCCTCAGTCGAGGAAGCCGCGATACACCACCGGAATGTGGTCCATGCAAGAAGGTTTCTGAGGGCTATGTCCAATTGATAGACACTCCAGCAAGTAATCTTGCTGAAAAAAAAAAAAACCCAACCCAGTAAATCAGAAATCAGCATTATGGACCTCACAACAGAAATCGTGGAACACCACAGTAGTTCTGCCACCGGTGTGGCAAAATGGCAAGACACCAATCCAGCCAAATGGATCAAAACCCAGCTTGATCCATCTTTCAGAGGAAATGCTGCCATGGCACATGGTCATCAGCATGAACAGATTGTGAGAGAAGAGTTTGAGACCTACTGTAGATGGGTACCCAAGTCCATCCAGCTGGTCTGATAGTAAGACCAGTGAAGAGCTGGGGCCAATTTGATAGAGCCTCTTGACACCTTGAAGGGATAACACAACATTGGTCAAGGTCAAAGAAAAGCATGCATATGTTGTCTGATCCAACATACATGTATGCGTGAAATAGCACACCTGTGAAAATTTCAGCTCAATCCGCCAAACGAGTCTCGAGGAAATTGTGAAAACCACTTCATTTGTTTTGGGAAAATGAAGCATTCAACGTATTGTTTAGAAAAAACATTTACATGTAGATCTAGGGGTGAGACGTAAAAGATTTCTTTACTCTTTTCTCCACAAATATAGCATTTTAAGCAGGAATATTTCAGTGCGATGTTTCTACCATAACCACCTTCAAACTGTATAAGTTTTATGTAAATCTGTGAACATTTCTGTTTTTCGATCTTACCAATCTTACCAAAGGGCTTTAAGAGCCAAAATTGGAAGAAATCTGAGATACCTGTACTTGGTTTCCATTTAGCTATTAGCAAGTCTGGTATACTGTAATGAAACCCTCATTATAGCGTTCCAAAGTCCCATCTAATGATTCATTATCGTTCTCACTTTCAGTTCCCTTGACTGACTTCCCTCGTTTATCAAAAAGGGGCCGACTGCAGGTTGCATAACCCAGCCCAAGCCATTAAAATGTCATCAACTTTTTTGAACCGTTGCCAGAATTACACCGCTTAAAAGCTGGATGTATTTCAGGCGGGTGTCGAACACGTACATCAGCTATTCCTCTGGTTTAAAGTAACACTTCTGGCTAACGTCTGGCAAATCCTTCTGTGAAAGCTGAAAATGATAGCTTTACTCCAGGTGGCAAAAATGTCTTTGGTTTTATACCTTCTGTCAACAAGGACTTCAACTCCTGACAATAAAAGTTCACTAAATCCACTGTTTTTTAATAAAAGTACCACTTGTCTGTCCACTAAAGAGTTTGGAACCATTAGACCGTAAAGCTTTATGTGAAGCATATTAGGGGAAAACTGACTGGGAACAATATTGAAAACCAAAACTCCTAAGATGGCTGGACCTGGGACTACAACCCGAGACCTCTGGTTTTGCATACCGGCGCTCTTACCATCTACATAAGTTACCCAGTCCTTAGTGGGCAGAGTTCCTTTGACTGTCTTACAGGATGAAGAATTACAGGCAAGTACATGCATGTACAACCAACTTGTGACTTGTTAATCTCTAACCTTTAGACATGTTAGAAGTAGGTGAAGTCATCGTCATGTTGTGTCTGTATCAGTTCTGTTATGTAGTGTAGTGTCTGTATTGTCATGTAGTGTCTGTATTGTCATGTAGTATTTGCATATGCCTAGAGCCAAACTAACCAGTGCCATCAGTAATTATGTCATCCGTGAAAACAAGCTCAGTGTGCATGTACATCATATGTGTATAAATTTATACCGCCCAAGAAATAAGCAGAGCCCATGCAATCCATGAAAGATGCCTGCAGGATCTTATGCATGCCAAATTGTTCACACATGCAACGTAAAAAAAAATGAAGAAAAATGATGACTAAATTATGCGATCCAAACGGGTAAATGCACTGTTTCTGTTTGAAGCATGAGCAGCCCCTTTTTTTTTTCAAAAAAAGATCCTGGACTTTCGGTCTTTGAGACAAACAATTGTCTTCGGTTTAATTTTACGCAGGAGGATGCAAGGGATGCATCAGGGATAATTGGACCTAACAATGCGTGCACTTGTGGGGTACTTCTTGCCCGACTCAATATTTGCATGACAAATGGGTTGTGTGCATCAGGGCGTGTAAGCATAGAAATGCAAAAAGCAGACACTACTGCCATAATTTTTTATCTCTGCGCTTGTTTATAGCTATTCCCAAGGGCATGCCGACAAATCATTGATGGGGAGGAAGAGAAGGGGGGTGATTCACTCTCCCAGCCAATTTACTGCGGGATACAAAATGCTCGTTAGTCTCTATCTGACTGCTTTCTGTAGCGCCAATACAGACAGTATTGGCAAAGATATCCAACGGATATTATACAATACATTTTTTGTCTTTATCTGAATAGTCCCTAGTCAAACGAGTTAGGGGAAAAAACTAACTGGGAACTGTTTGGATGATTTTGAAAAATGGCAAAGAAAACTTTGAATGGACCAGGACTTGAACCCAAGACCTTGTGTTTAATGTACCAGTGCTCTTACCATCTGAGCTATCTAGTCCTTAGATGGCGACCTTTCACATTATTAGTTACCAATTTGAAACCCCCGGAAAATGAACAGATATACTGTAGGATAAAAATGGGGAGGGATTTCACAAGATGGCTGAAACTGAAACCAAAACCACAATCAGGAAAATGATGATTACATATGATTAATAAAAATCTCACTTTTCTATAACTAGTTTTGAATACTGGCATTTTCAAAGAAAAAAAGGAGGCTTTGTTATTTTCATACAGTTTGATTTATTTTGATGTCCTTTCTTTGCATTTTTGTTTCATATAATGCGTACACTGTAATTTCATGTGGGTATTTCTCAATGCTCTAAAAAGGTAAGATTGACAATCCTCATGGGGACAAAAAATCGAGAAAATTGAAAAAAATTGTGAGTGAGAAGACTGTCACTTGGGAGTGGGTCTATTTCCAGTCAAACATGACGAATTATAGCTGATATATGAAGTACTCACCTCAACTCTTTCCCACAACCACCTCCCTCTCTATCCCCCCCTCCCCCCACAGCAGCTTCATAAAATATTTATTCCCGTGAAATTTGCTTCGATAGTTTAACCTTCAATCATATGCTCGGATGAGCCACATCAAGAGAGGCTGCGCGGTGTGGCAGTGGATAGTGGCCAAGGGATGGGTCGGGCATTGGAGCCAGTGATACTGGTAGTATGCAGGCATACTGTACATGTACATGTACGGACATTAGTTGGCTCAAATTGTGGGACTAAGAGGGAGGGAGGCAGGGAGGCAGGGAGGCAGGGAGGCAGGGAGGCAGGGATGCAGGGATGCAGGGAGGCAGGGAGACAGGGAGGCAGGGAGGCAGGGAGACAGGGAGACAGGGAGAGAGGGAGAGAGGGAGGCAGGGAGAGAGGGAGGCAGGGAGGTAGGGAGGCAGGGAGGTAGGGAGGCAGGGAGGCAGGGAGGTAGGGAGGCAGGGAGGCAGGGAGACAGGGAGAGAGGGAGAGAGGGAGGCAGGGAGAGAGGGAGGTAGGGAGGTAGGGAGGCAGGGAGGCAGGGAGGCAGGGAGGCAGTGAGTCAGGGAGGCAGGAAGGCAGGGAGGCAGGGAGGCAGGGAGGCAGGGAGGCAGGGAGGCAGGGAGGCAGGGAGGCAGGGAGGCAGGAAGGCAGGGAGGCAGGGAGGCAGGGAGGCAGGGAGGCAGGGAGGCAGGGAGGCAGGGAGGCAGGGAGGCAGGGAGGGAGGGAGGTAATGAGGGAGGGAGGGAATGAGGGAGGGAGGGAGAGAATGAGACAGGGAGGGAAGGAACGAGGGAGGGGTAGAGGTAGGAGGAAGGTATAAAGAGAGGTGTGGAAGGGGAGTTGGCTGTGAAATCAGGAGCCATGTCAATGAGACACAGCGCACCACAGTGCTCGACTTAATTAAAATTTACACATTCTCATCAGCCCATCGTCATTATCAACAGGAGCGGTATATGACAAAATGCATCATGAATGCGGTGGAGTGTTAATGAGGTGGTACTCAATTATAATATGTGATGCATTATGCACCCACCTGTATCAAAATGAATGTAACCTATATATAAAAAAAAACAGGTTTGTGATTTTCACAAATTGTCTCAATAGTCCCTGTCAGATTTCCCTTCCTTTGTTTCAAAAATGAATGAACATTGTACACATGTGCATTTGGAACATTTTAAATATGTGCTGAATGATACAAATTTGTTGTTTTCCTATTTTACTCAGCCATCATACTGAGTAACCTACTACAGGAATCGTCTTCTGGATATGATCACGCAGGGGGAATAAACAACCTTTTGGGGTTTTTTTTCCAGAAAAGGTAGAATTTCAATATTCAAAAGTCGTTAATCAAACTTGCTCCATGCTACCCAGTCCTGTGCACGGTGCATGTGACGGTGAAAATTGTGTATTCCAAGAATCAAAACCAGCCAGACATTCAATTTTTTTCCCAAAAGCAAAGATAGTCTTTCAAAGCCGGACAATTCCTTTGCAGTTTCCCTTCTTCATAATCAATAGTGACGACAGACAGTGTCGAACTGGATGCGACTAAAAAAAATTGCCAATTTGGCTGACATAAACAAATGCATGGTTCGGCACCGATACGATTCTATATACACCTGTAATGGATCCACAGGCATCACTTAGAAGGATACCTCTCAACAACAAAAAACAAAACAAAAAATACACGTTCAAACATGAAATTCTATATAAACAATATCTTGTGCATGATATTGTCAAGAGCCTCACAAAGAGATGAGAGTTGCCACTTGTCACCACATTTAATTAGTCCCTTCCTTAAAACGCTAACATGTGTGTGTATTTTGTTCATGAACCCATTCTTTGTGCATTTTCCTTTTAAAATCAAGCCGGATTGCTTTGTTTTAACCCCAGGGCTACAGGCACAATGGCTTAAGGCAGCATGGACTGATGCAAAGGCAGACAATATAAAAGGGCTACTCTATCCTCTCTCTGTGCACCTCTGGAAGGTGGGGTTGCTGGACAGTTGGCCAAGGGTCTTGTCTCAGCTATAAGGACCTTGTCCCTACATGGGTTGGGGCAACTGAAGCAGCTGGGTACAGCAAGGCAAGGAGACCATGCACAATGAGGCAGAGAATACAAGGACTTTCTCTGTCTCTGCCTCTGTCTCCCTATCTCTGTCTCTTTCTGGCTGTCTCTGCCTCTGTCTCCCTATCTCTGTCTCTTTCTGGCTGTCTCTGCCTCTGTCTCCCTATCTCTGTCTCTGTCTCTTTCTGGCTGTCTCTACCTCTGTCTCCCTATCTCTGTCTCTTTCTGGCTGTCTCTGCCTCTGTCTCCCTATCTCTGTCTCTTTCTGGCTGTCTCTCTGTCTCTATCTCTGTCTCTCCGTGTCTCTCTCTCTCTCTGCTTCTGTCTCTGCCTGTCTCTCTGTCTCAACATGCTCACTGTCTCTCTATCTCTCTCCCTGTCTCTCTGTCTCTGTCTCTCCATGTCTCTATCTCTCTCTGCTTCTGTCTCTGCCTGTCTCTCTGTCTCCCTCTGCCTCTGTCTCCTCTCTGTCTATTACTGCATGTTTTTCACTGACTACCGGTATGTCTCTCCCTATATGTCTCTCTCTGTCTTTCTCTGCCTGTCTTTCTCTGCCTGTCTCTCTCTACTTCTTTTTTTTGTATCTGTCTTCTCTCTCTACCTATGTTCATGTCTCTCTGTCTCTGTCTCTCCCTGTCTGTCTCTCTCTGCATCTGTCTGTCTCTGTCTCTTTTTTCCTCTTCCTCTCTGTATCGTTCTCTCTACCCCTGTCTGTCTCTCTTTCTTCCTCTTCCTCTCTGTATCGTTCTCTCTACCCCTGTCTGTCTCTGTCTGTCTCTACCTCTCTGTCTCTCTCTCTCTGCATCTGTCTCTCTCTCTCTCTGTCTCTACCTCTCTGTCTCCTTGCCTCTCTTTCCTGTGTCTATGTCTCTCTTGGTATCTATTTGTCTCTATCTGTCTGTGTGGGTCTCTATCTGTCTGTTTGATTTTCTCTCCCCTCTCTGTCTCTCTGTCTGTCTATGAGGGAATCTTTTGGGGACAGGACCTTGGTGCATTTGTCCAAGAACTCTCTTCAACATCAAGGAGCCCCGAAGCAAATTGGGTTGAGGTTGTTGTGACAGCGTGAGAAGGAACCGTTGCTCAGAAATTAGAGCGGAAAATCCAGAGATTGACCCCTTAATCTGGATAAAAGATATCATCTCTTCCTCTGTGGGGATGGGGGACCTTGGGCAATTAGCCTCCAAACTCCCGACACCTTTGAGGATCCTTGGGGGGCTGCACGGACAAGGGTTGGGGCGACTGAGATGGCTGAGGGCAGCTTGGACCAGTCAGGCAAAGAAGCCTCGCTGAATGAAGGCAGAGAATCAAAAGGCTACTCCTCTCCCATTTCTCTGTTTTTCTTCAGTCTCTCTGCCCGTACATGTGTGAAACTGGACACTAAGGCTAAGGCAGAACACGGTGGCGTGACTAATGGCGGCTATTTCTGGACTCGTATGGTTGCGTGGACTTAGAGGACTCTCGCCTGTCTACGGTATGACCACCGTAGCAGCAAATTGACGGCAATGTACGACCACATGCAGCATGGCAATCTGCTGAGATCTTAGAACCACACATCCATCCCTTACTATTGGCGCCAAAGTGGTCATGCGTGATACTAGCTTCATTTTTTACCTTCCATGTGACTAACTTTTATGTGACATGAGTGTGATGAAGTATAACTTGGCCTTCCCTTATAGGAGAGAAAACCACATGCAATTGGAATGCATTCATGTCCACGTACAATGTCAATAGCATATTTCCATGAACAAATGTCTCAGCAGATGCAGACAAACTGAAAAACCAGAACCAACCCATCTACCAAATGAAACTTAACCCCTCACCTATCCAAGTAACCGTAGCCCTTTCAAACTGTGCATGCTGTACAGTATAATGTATATATATATATTCTGCTTAGATCGAGACAAGACAACTATACGTGTATTGTGTACAGCATCAGATCCCATAACCAGCACAGCAAGCCCCACTTACAAACCAGTCCTGAACAATACAAAGCCTCTCACAGCAAAAACCTTTCAAAAATGGAAATTCAACCATTTCAAAAAATGATATACAAAAATGGTGCAAACGGCTTTAGACTAAATTTACCAAAATGCAAATCTGAAAATTTAGTGGGCCTGACTTTTCGATCCTACATGTAGCAAAGGACCTTTCTCTGCCTTTGAGAAAGGTCCTCCTGCTAGGATCAAAATGTCAGGCCCACTAAATTTTGACATTTCCAAAAATGGCAAAGAAAAACTTTGACTGGACCGGGACTTGAACCCGAGACCTCTGGGTTTGCATACCAGCACTCTTACCATCTGAGCTACTCAGGCCCTTAGATGGCGGCCTTCCCAAATAGTCAAGACAAACTGTATAATTCTTTTTGTATCTTTCTTTCAAAGTCAGTACTTTCTGTATTCATTTTACTAAGAGAGGCAATCTGTTGTACGTCTTTCACTTAGTTAAAAAGTTAATTGTTAGTAGTACTGCAGACAAAACAGAACACGGGTTAATCAAGGCTGAGGCACCCCACACCAGACAGAGGTCAGTCCAATGGAAATCCACACAGTGCATGTAGCAAGGCTAGCTAGTCCTAACTCCAAAGGTCCTGGCACAATTCTTACTTGTCATTCTTAAATCTCCAAAGTTACAGGGCCTGACATTTCATGTCCTTTCTCAAAGGCAAAGGGCCTGCTAGGATAAAAACATCCGGCCCTCTAAACTTTTGAGATTTATGTATTGCAGGTCCATTTTAGTCAGTGAGCAGTTTGCAACAATTTGTGTTCATTTTCTTTATTCTTTCTTAGAGAGATCTTAGAGAGACATTTGTAACCAAATAAAGCCCAGTCATGCTCCACTACTGTGTAGGCCCAACTTCAAAAGCTTCCTTTGGCAGAACTACCACAGATTATAACTTTTACGAATCAGACAAATATCAAATAGCCATGACCCATGCACAGAGTTCTCTCCGCTGAAAATCTCAGGACTAACTTTTTTTTCCCACAACCAAAAAATTGACCCCAACAAATTCTACAGTAGAAAAGATGGCAAGATTACCCTGAAGTCAAGATTTTTTGTTTCTGTTGTAAATCTGGTGCAAATTAGTTGGGAAGGGGGAAAACGGGTGTGCAAGGATTCCCAACCCGGACCCAATAAGTAAAGAGGATTGGAAAGGGGGAAATAACAAAAATGAAATGGCACTCGTAAAGAAGTGAATCAAAACATGCTTACTCCCTGATGGCATCGGCAATGCCAGGTCAGAATAAATGCACAGGAAAAAAGGAGAAAAAGAGAGAGAAGGCAGTTTAATGGTTGTGACGTTTAAATGAGCGACGCACTGGGGCGGCCAGGCTGCCCATGCGAGTGGTGCTTCATGGGAATGAACGAATTAGCGAGTGAACGAGCGGAGACAAAGATGCCAGAGATGGCTTGAGCCGCTGAGCCGACGTCATGTTCTGGAACGGTGAGGGTGAAACAGAGTGCTGCAGCAAACATTAGTCCCCCCGGCCCCCGTCCGCTGCCATCGGAGCAAATTAACGTGCCACCTGCAGTTCAGCACTATAGGCTTCTCCTCCATTCAATCTCCAACTCCCCATTCTTCCCCCTGTCCCTTCCTGTCACTTCATCAATCCTAGATGAGTTTTTTTTTTTTTTTTGGTCAGCGACCAGCAGACAGCATCAATTGACATGCGTCATAAATGAAAGAGTCGTGATCACACCGAAACAGTAAATTTCCATAATGGACAGCTGACCTGCTTAAGGGATGTGCTGCATCATCACAGTATACAGACTAACCTTGCTTAACCTTGTCAGCCATACATACTGTACAGGGTGTATATAGATCTTCCTTTTCTGGGTAAAACAACAGCCAAGTTGTTAAGAGTTTTCGTGGAGAGTTAAATTTTACCGTTCATCACCAAGCAAAATGTGTCTCCTTGCTGATAACTCAGATGACATGGATGGCATATTGCCACCTTCAGGTACCGGGGGTATGTGTTCAGAACTACATTTGTACCCTACAATAAGTAATGTTTCAAGGCAGAAAAGTACCTACATACATGTATGTGTACATGTAGGGTATATGTACATGTAGCAAGGATAGTCACCTACATGTACATGTATTTTGGAGATACACAACTGTAGATAAGATTTGAATATTTGCACGGTAGAACTACATGTATACATGTATGTACCTGTACATGTACTGTACATATACATACATGTACAAAGTGGAAGGTTTGCGGTGACACCATGTTCATCAACTCTTGTGAGATGGAGTGTGGCTCAGAAAAGCGCCGGTAACTCAACGTTTTGGGCACTGGGCAGTGTGTACTTGTACTCGGCAGAAACTGGTACTCGGCAGTGACTTGAGTTACTGGCGCTTTTCCAGAGCCACACTCCATAGAGATGAATGATGAACATGGTGTCACTGTAAACCTTCCACTCTCATGAACTGTCATCCCCAAAAGTTTGAGGAGCTGACATTTTGTACTACATGTAGCAGGACCTTTCCTAAAGCCATTCTGCCTTAATAAAAGAATCCCTCAATCCTAATAGGAAAGTTCAGTACTATACGGTGTGGGCATACATGTAGCTCTGAAAAGATAATTCCTATGATGTACATGTACCTGTAATTTGTACTACTTTGGCATTCGTATGCACATATCACATGTGCACTGAATTACAGTACATAAATGTACATGTATTGTAAAAACATTGCACATTTGAAATGAATTTATTACGTTCTACCAGTCATGGTGCTGCCACTCTATCATCTGTATCCATTGACATAAAAATTAAGCATTGGACTACAGTCCAGATCTGTATAATTCTGACCACTAACACATTGCACCGAGTAAGCAGTACCAATTGATACACTTACATGTACTGCGTATGTAACAAGGTGTGAATTGGTTTTCAAAGCTGCATGTACAGTGTGTAATTGTACATGAGCCATGTGTGCAAGTGTGAAGTGCACAATGTGCACAATACCATGTTACCAGTACGGATAGATTGTACGTGGTGTCATAGCGTGTGAGTACAGAACTGGGTGGACGCATTAGTGGTGGTAGCTGTCAACTCAGGTTACAGTGTGGTCTATTAGTTGAATTACCCTCATTTACATGTAAGCACATTCAGCCTTGACGTTCAATATGACGTGGGCTTGTTATGAGAGCGTGTACTCTATGCATACATGTATGTGCTAATAATGAATATTCTAATGTACATGTCAACTGTGCCTTGGTTTAAATCCACAATATCATAGCACACATGTGCACCACGGTTGGTGATCAATCAAAAATGTTGCACACTGCTCACTGACTAAAGCCCTTTTCAGATGATGCTGAAAAACTCGCAAGGCTTGAGAGAGAATTTAGCGTATAGCATGGGACGTGGTACAATAAACAGTTCCCTCCCTTCACACGATCGATTGTCAAGGTTCCCGTGAGAAATCCTCTATCGGAAGATTTGGCAGAGGTCCGGACCTGTGACAAAATCTCTCAAGGGTTCACCAGGGACATCTGTCACTCTCAAGCATTGGTAACCTTTCCCACGATGGCACTTTTGTAAGACTTCTCATGCATGAGACATTTTCTCAAGCCTTGCAAGTTTTTTCAGCGTCGTCTGAAAAAGGCCTCAAAATGACCAATTAATGCAAATGTACAAAAATGTGGATGACCAGAGATTTCTTGCCTACCAGGACCTTCCCCAAAGGCTTCCTGCCATCAGGGAGGGTGCTGGTAAGGTCCAACCACAAGGATCTCTTTTTTTTCTGGTTTTTTTTTGGGGGGAGGGGGTTGGGGAGGGATAATTTCATTAGGAAGTAATAAAGGGGTAGAGGCACCCAAGTACAGCCCCATGAATCTGCATTTCTTCATCGTCGTAAAAGTAAAAGTAGCCCAAAGCACTCACTCTACCCGTAGGGATTATGAATGTAATGCAGCATGCCCCAAGTTGCCTGCCTTGAAGAATCTCACAAGATCACGACCTTGCGTCCCACCCGCACTACACAGAGCGCTAATATAAGAGTGGGCTGTGATCCTTGCTTTTGGCGATGCAACCATACATGTGTGCACGGTTGGTACTGCATGGTTCTCTCTTGGAGTGATAAGCTCTTGGAAGCCATCAGCGATATCGCCTCTCATCGCCTCTCATCCCCTCCCATCACTCCCTATCAATCCATTCCACCTCTGCCTCCTGCATAACTTCACTTCCCTTTAAACCACAGAGCCAACGTTCCCTTCCAAGCTAGAGCAGCTCCTTCAAGGTAGGTCTATTGATCATACTCCGGATGATCGTTATCACACTTCAGGCAGACAAGGAGGTTTTTCCTTCCTTCCTTCCCCCCCATAGACCTGACTTCATCCTTCCTTATCGTCCTGAGGTAACTTCATCTCTATGCATCAGATACAGGACTTCTACAAAATTCCCCGCACAACCTTCCTTCTTGCTCTGACAGACAGCATCGAAGACGAAGACCTCCCATATGAGAACGACCTGCGACAAGATTGTCACTACAAAGCTGACCAATAGAGTATCTATAGACTAAAGGGAGAGCGTGGCATCAATTCCCCAGCTGGGCATTGAGAGCTTCCCTCCACAAGAATAAACTTGCAAAAGAGCAATTAGCTATAGACATACATGTAACATGATGTTTGTGTTGAGTAGTATGTATATGTAATTCAATAAGGGTTTGCACTGCTCAACGTGATAAGCACTGAGTGCTCAGTGCTTTGCCCAATTACCTGCTGAAAACATTTCAGGCAGCTCGGGCGGATTTGAACCCGTGTCTAGAGCTGACTAGAATTTCTAGAGCTGATCGAGGCCGTGTGGCTGATTTGAATAATAGCTAATCGATGGCATTATACATATAACATGATGTTTGTGTCGAGGAGAATGTAATTCAAAGAGTTTGCTCTGCTCAACGTTAAGACGTCTGCACTAGAAAGCTAGAGTTGTGGGTTCTTATACCTTATGAGGTACCTGCTATTTCTATTCATCAGGCATCGGGCAAAGCACTGAACACTCAGTGCTTATTTCGTTGAGCAGGGCAAACCCTCATTGAATTGCATCTTAACTCAGCTTACGATGGATAACTCATCGCAAGTTTTCATAGGTCATATTTGGTATCTGTGCACATCCCATCGCCTTGCGATTGATCATAAGTTACAAAGGTTAGAAGGCCTGACGTGTCGATCCTAGCAGGACCTTTCTCAAAGGCAAAGTGACAAGGACATACACAGACAGTCAGGGGAAGGAAAGCCATGACACACATGACAGAGGAAGGACAAAAGAGAAGGGAGTGGGATACAGATACATGTACATGTACGTGTACATGAAGGGAGGGGGAGTTTTTGGTATTTTACGTTCGTAAGTTACGATGAGTTTGATCAAAATGGACCACAGGTCAGGCTGGCTGCTTCCAGTTCTGCTGGGATTGTTTATTCTCCGGTTGGTTTTTGGTCTCCCTCTCTTTCTTTTCCCTTGAGGGGTCCATCTAAGAGCCACTTTTAGGTACATGCCTCCTTGTGGCATCCCGAGCCCATGACCCAACCATCTCATTCTGCGGCCATTGAGGCTTTGAGGCCAGCCATCATGCTAGGATTGAAGCTTCTGACCATTTTTAAGGGTTTGCATTTGCGTCGTTAAAAGATCATACTTCAAAGCAATTTTCAGATTTCTTGGACGGCTAATCAAGGGAGACTGATGCTTGGATCACAGGCTTCTGACATCTGGGATTTTCCTTCCGGAAATACCTCCGACTAATCTTCAGCGTGCATATCAGTCGTAATTGCTAAGCAACATGTAAGACTGCTACTGTGCTTGTATGCATACACGTATATCAATTACATGTAGGTCTCCACACTACGGATTGACATTCTAGGCCTCTCATTGGTTGTATGGGACAAACCAAAATGGTGATCATCATCTGACTTATAGATGAAATGTGCACTGTTAAAGGTTTTTTTTTATTACGTTCTACCAGTCATGGTGCTGCCACTCTATCATCTGTTTCCATATTAACATAAAAATCAAGTATTGAACTGCAGTCCAGATCTGTACAAATCAAATATTTCTGACCACTAAAACATTGCACTGAGTACACAGTACCAATTGGTACACTTACTGCGTATGTAACAAGGTGTGAATTGGTTTTCAAAGCTGCATGTAACTGTACATGAGCCATGTATGCAAGTGTGAAGTGCTTGTGCACAATGTGCACAATACCATGTTACCAGTACGGATAGATTGTACTTGGTGTCATAGAGTGTGAGTACAGAACCGGATGGACGCATTAGTGGTGGTAGCTGTCAACTCAGGTTACAGTGTGGTCTATTAGTAAAAAAAAAAAAAAAAATTAAGATGATCACTGGTCATTCACTTTTTCACTCCATTTCTCCACCTACATGTACATTGTACCTTCTGGCATGTACCATCTCAATGCCCATAAAATACATCTGTACTTAACCCAAAAGTACTTTTTGTTGGAACACCGCACCTGTCAGTCGGCAGTCAAGGACACCCATCCTTTATTTTGCATCCAATGTTCCATGTCTATTTTTGACTTTCAACTCAATTTACACACCGGAATCAATTTCTCACTCTTCCTACCCAGATCCGAAGGCCTTCGTGAAATAATTTGCACACACGTCTTGCCGTGCAGACAGTAGACACAAATACGTGTACAAATATACTCATACCGGTATACGGCAGTGTACATGTACATGTCCAAATTGTCCATACATGTACATTGTAAATTTCAGTACTTCAAAGAAGAAGGCACTGGCAAAGTGATTTGGTGAGCACTCCTTGGCATTTTAATTTGTCAATTGTTCAATTTTCATTATTTCTATTTTTCAATGTTTCAATGTTTCAATGTTTCAATGTTTCAATATTTCAATGTTTCAATGTTTCAATGTTTCAATGTTTCAATGTTTCAATGTTTCAATTTTTCAATGTTTCAATTTTTCAATTTTTCAATTTTTCAATGTTTCAATGTTTCAATGTTTCAATGTTTCAATTTTTCAATTTTTCAATTTTTCAATTTTTCAATTTTTCAATTTTTCAATTTTTCAATTTTTTAATTTCCAATTCCAGTCAATTTTATACCCTTTATTTATTTGACATTTAAAAATCTTGAGACATTCTCTGCATATTTACGCATGTACATGCGTAACATAATGTTATCAGTTTAAATACTGAATAGTGATACACAAGATGTGGTATTATGAGGGAATGATTTACAGTTTTAGATATATATATCATGTCATGCTGTCTGTTTAAGCCAACTAACTCAATTTATGTAATATCCGTGAAAATTCAAAGATGTTTGGCATTTAATAAAGCATTTGTAACATTCCTCAGTTGTGCCTTTGAAACTGCCCAGCTAGCCATCAAAAATGTCATGCCCTAATGCTTTGAAGATTGCAATTATGGTCATTTACAATAAGTCAGTCATTTGTTTGTATCGAGACGAATTTTGAGGCAATGTTATTGTTTCTACATGTATCTACACAACAAGGAAATCAATAGAAACGAATAAAAACTGCTTGTTATGAAATGCCCTTGCCCTGAGAAATAATAAATGAAATGAAATGAAAATCTGTGAGTATTCATGTTTATGCCTATTAATTTCCCTTTAGAAATTGAGAGAAATTGACAATACTGCAAGCACAGATTCTACATACATGTACATGTACATACATAGAGGTACTACATGAACATTGTACATTTGGAATAGGTGTGCTACAATCTCACACGCTCTGCAAACTGATGCAGTTTCCTCACGGAGCTGAGAAGACATAACCATGAGCCGCCTCCATAATATCGCCGAGTCGATAAGGGTTGCCATGGAAACGTGCAAGCCCTTCGACGGCGGATGAAAGTGCCAGTGGTGTCCTTGGCAGATGGAGATGGCCTATCCAGACAAGTATTGCCCTTCCCCTCAGCAATAATATTATTTATCTCTGCCAGCTAAAAGCCGCGAAGGCCAAAAAAAAAAAAAAAAAAAAAAGGGAAATTAATACAAAAATCAAATTGATAAGGAATGGAGGTTGGTCGATTGTACGTGTAGATCATTGCTTTGTCCTTGTCTGTTCCCATAATTATAGTTTATTGCAGCAATCTGGCCTACTTCTCATCCTAAGCCACGGCTAAGGAAAAAAGGGGAATTTTTTAGATGAAATGAGCAGAGAAATGAGTGACCACTCAGACAAATTGGATTTTTATGACACTGTTAAAACTGATGAGCCACATTAAACCAAGATGCAATACGGGTTTGCCACATGTGATGTCTAGTATTAAGCACTGCGCTTTGCCTGACCAAGAATACTGGCAGCTCAGATCGGATTTGAGCTCATGATGAATCACAATATATTTAACCAACATTTTGATAAACCTATGTCAAAACATAAACAAGCAGATTTATTGAGACAGGTGATGACGAAATAGAAATGCATGAATAAATCTGTGGAAACAAGCCAACAAGACTTGAATTGGGTTCAATTTAGGATGAGTCCACTTTGGCCGTCGGCCGACGCCAAATTAAGTTAAGGGTACCACAGTCAGTTGGCAGAGCACCAAGACCACCAAAACAGGTAGGGCTGGGGCTTCCTGATCCTAGCAGAACCTTTCTCTTTCTGCCCTCGAGCACGTCAAGGAAGGTCCAGCTATATGTACATGTAAGGCTGAAATCTCATGCTCTCTACATATTCTAAGTTCAAAATGCAAAATTGTTGTTAGTGGCCTAACATTTTGATCCTAGCAGGACCTTCATCAGAGGTTCCATCCTAGCAGGACCTTCATCAAAGGTTCCATCCTAGCAGGACCTTCATCAAAGGTTCAACCCTAGAAGGACCTTTATCAAAGGTTCCATCCTAGCAGGACTTTCATCAGAGGTTTGATCCTAGCAGGACCTTCATCAGGGGTTTGATCCTAGCAGGACCTTCATCAGGGGTTTGATCCTAGCAGGACCTTCATCAGGGGTTTGATCCTAGCAGGACCTTCATCAGAGGTTTGATTCTAGCAGGAACTTCATCAGAGGTTCCATCCTAGCAGGACCTTTATCAGAGGTTTGATTCTAGCAGGAACTTCATCAGAGGTTCCATCCTAGCAGGACCTTCATCAGAGGTTCCATCCTAGCAGGACCTTCATCAGAAGTTTGATTCTAGCAGGAACTTCATCAGAAGTTTGATTCTAGCAGGAACTTCATCAGAAGTTCCATCCTAGCAGGACCTTCATCAGAGGTTTGATCCTAGCAGGACCTTCATCAGAGGTTCAATCCTAGCAGGACCTTCATCAAAGGTTCGATCCTAGCAGGACCTTCATCAAAGGTTCGATCCTAGCAGGACCTTCATCAAAGGTTCGATCCTAGCAGGACCTTCATCAAAGGTTCGATCCTAGCAGGACCTTCATCAAAGGTTCCATCCTAGCAGGACCTTCATCAGAGGTTCCATCCTAGCAGGACCTTCATCAAAGGTTTCATCCTAGCAGGACCTTCATCAAAGGTTCAATCCTAGCAGGACCTTCATCAGAGGTTCCATCCTAGCAGGACCTTCATCAGAGGTTCAATCCTAGCAGGACCTTCATCAGAGGTTCAATCCTAGCAGGACCTTCATCAGAGGTTCCATCCTAGCAGGACCTTCATCAGAGGTTCTATCCTAGCAGGACCTTCATCAGAGGTTCCATCCTAGCAGGACCTTCATCAGAGGTTCAATCCTAGCAGGACCTTCATCAGAGGTTCCATCCTAGCAGGACCTTCATCAAAGGTTCAATCCTAGCAGGACCTTCATCAAAGGTTCGATCCTAGCAGGACCTTCATCAAAGGTTCGATCCTAGCAGGACCTTCATCAAAGGTTCCATCCTAGCAGGACCTTCATCAGAGGTTCCATCCTAGCAGGACCTTCATCAAAGGTTCCATCCTAGCAGGACCTTCATCAGAGGTTCCATCCTAGCAGGACCTTCATCAAAGGTTCCATCCTAGCAGGACCTTCATCAGAGGTTCAATCCTAGCAGGACCTTCATCAGAGGTTCCATCCTAGCAGGACCTTCATCAGAAGCTTGATCCTAGCAGGAACTTCATCAGAGGTTCCATCCTAGCAGGACCTTCATCAGAGGTTCAATCCTAGCAGGACCTTCATCAGAGGTTCCATCCTAGCAGGATCCTCTCTACATATTTCAATTTGCATTTTATTTTGTTATTTCAGTCACTGAGCAGTTTGCAATGTGTACATCAGTCTTCAAACGGGCGAGTTAAAATCATTTTCCTACTGAATCATTCCCCCAGTATTGGCCCCGTGGACCTTTTATGAACCCAATTTTATCAGAGTGTAGGGAGTGCAACAACTAATTGCTGGACTGGTACGCTGAGTGCTTTCAGCTACAGCGATCCATGAAGAGAACTCCACATGTGTGGCAGGAGCTTTTTCCCTGTGATCAGGATTTAACCTGGTCCTGAGTGGCCTCCATTGTAAAGTGAGCCACTGACATACATGTATGTGTACATGTACATTACAGGGCAATGGTCACGCTTCTAACTTTCCTCTCAGCCAACTCACTGACTGTGAGCTTTGCCACACAAAGTTATATAAAAAATAAATATCCCATCCCCTTTTAGAAAACAGCCTTCTAGAGATGCAGGATTGCCAGGCCTGAGTGTTTGCATCCTCTACCAATGGAAATAAAAATGCCCCTTCCAATTTGCCCTGAAATTTGAAAAGTCTGACGAATTTTCTCGCGACTAACATCGATGGAGCCAGACAAATTTCATTTCATTTTTCCCTCCCTAACCACTGTTTTATAACTTCAGAGATTGTTTGCCACAAGGGAAATTTATTCCCCGATGCATTGATGGTTTTGGTCGCTCTTCCGTGCCATTCTTTTGGCGGTGTTTCGTTGCGACTGAGTCACAGGAGAATCAACACTAGCACAGGCATTCATCATCATCAGCAGTCGTGCGAATAAGTTCATTTGAAGCCGTACTGGGCTCAGCAGCATGCATATTAAAACTGTGTTAAATGAGGTATAAGACTGACATGCAGTCTGCAAGCACATAAACAAAAAATATGTTTAAGAGTACCGTAAGTGTGACTCTGAACAAATAATTTACATTTGAATTGTATGTACATGTACGTGTACATGTACTACTAGTAACAGTACCGTATATACATGTAATTTAAAATTGATCACAAGCAAGGGTAATACAATTTTACGATCTTATGTACATGTAGATGGAAGACAAAAGGTGTTGTCTGGCACAACCTTTTAAAAACGTTCCCTAATTATGACACATATTGTAATGTGTCAACCTGAATTACCTGATGATGGGTGGTAATGGTAAGCACCTGTGTTGTATGCACTTCACTATTCCTAGTCCTACATACATGTACTGTCCCTGTACAGTACACATACAATAATAATTATTTGTACATGTATGTATCTGACTATCTGTATGGTTTGGTTTGGTCAGCAAATGGTTCTTCAATGCCCATCCACCATCACATTACAGCTGATGACACTCAAGGTGTGGAAACTACATGTACTGTAGGCTGTAGGACTGAACACTTAGGCCAACTGCACACTACTGTACAGTGCATCAACATTGGTGGTTTGTATCAAAAACATCTTCCCAAGTTCCCACAATAGTTTTGGAATGGCTGCTGAATAAAAAGCGTGGGTTTTCTGGCATGCAATGGTCCACTCAGTAATCCTACATTGTACAGTGCATCAAAAGATTTCTGACCTCAGTGAAAGGTAACTCCTTGAATATAAAGCTTGCACTCAGGGGCCATAGGGGGGTGGGCAGTAGACCGAACAGAGCACAAACTGCTCTGCTTTCTGGCAGTGAATTCACTTTCAGAAAAGCTGCTGCCCTTGACAAAAATAGTCAGTGGCAAATCCAATGCCCAAAATACAGAAAATGGCACACATTGTATGAAACTTGCACCTAGCCTCAACTGTAGGCAGTGGCACCAGCTGAACTTGATAGGAAAACTCCACAATGGAACAGGGATCAGAATAATTTTCCTTGATGGGAAAACTCCACAATGGAACAGGGATCAGAATAATTTTCCTTGATGGGAAAACTCCACAATGGAACAGGGATCAGAATAATTTTCCTTGATGGGAAAACTCCACCATGGAACAGGGATCAGAATCATTTTCCTTGATGGGAAAACTCCACAATGGAACAGGGATCAGAATAATTTTCCTTGATGGGAAAACTCCACAATGGAACAGGGATCAGAATCATTTTCCTTGGGAATGAATTTGGAGATACTGTAGCTTGGACGTGTTGCTGTTGGAGATATACCTACATGTACATGTATGCATGTACAGTACGTGTACATTTGTTCTTTGTGGATTTTGGAAAATGAACTCATTAAAAAACAGAGGTGGAAAAGCTCTATGCTCTGTTTCCGAAACAGACATATTTCTCGGTTTCTTTATGTACAGTACCTGCTCAAAGCTTGGTGCTGTGCAACTTTTTTTCCAGATATGACTAGAAAGTTTGCATGCTTCTGGAATCACAGAGTGGAAAGTTTGTGGTGACACCATGTAGAGTACATTGTAAGACAACTCTTTTCATGATATGGCTCTGCAAACAGCAAATAACTCCATTAACTTAAATTACAGATTAGAAATTGTACAGTACATGATGAGGTGCCTACTGCAGCCATCAATGTTACATCTTTGCCATTTTTCGAATTGCTCAGCATTTTCCTGGTCAGTGTTCATTACTTTGTTTGATTGAAAATATAATTTCTTTTTTGGAATGAACCTGCAGATGTACGTATACACAATTGCACACACCGGTACTTTACTTGTAACACACATTTACAGGATACGTTCAGGTACCGTACATGTACACATGATACATGTACGTGTATAGGGCGGCCTACATGTATACACATGTGAATATCGGTATGTCTGCTAGGTACATGTTCAGTGAACATGTTATACATGTAGCGTGTAAACACACATACATGTATACATTTACAAGATGTCAATATTTGTAATTACTGTGTCTGTTACTGGCAAACCAATTACATTATACACTGCACACATTGTCCTCAAATAAAACTGAACTGTTAAAGGAAAGAGGGGTACTACTGTACGGTGCATTTTTCAGTCCCAAACTTGATTAGGTCCGCATTTAACGACATTACTGGAGAGGGACACTACTTGGGCTTCATTCCACAGAGCATCAGAGCAGTGCCTTGCAAGTCGTCCTCTGTAAGCGTATCAGCTCCGTACTAAGGTAGCTCCATGCCTTCTGAAAAGGATCCCGCACTAATTGGCCAAACAAAACTGCCAGGGTTGACACCGATGCTATTCAATTTGATCCCGGGAGCCGTGGGAAGGCCCCCCAGCCCTGTGACTGCTTCTCTGCGCTCACGGTAAACTCGATTTAAAAGCCATCCCGGGCAAATTCAATAGCCCCCCGTCATCGGAGGCAAGCATCAATGAACAACAAGTCCATTTTTTTCTCTCTCCCCCCTTGAGTTTGTGGCCGAGGATGGCCTTCTGGGTACAAGCTCAGTTGTGTGGGGTGGGGAGGGGGGAGGGAAGGACAATGCATACATGTAGTCTTGCACTTTCAAGGTAAATAAAATTGATGCTTAAAAAATCTATGAATAAACAACAGCCAACTTAACAAACAACCCCCCCCCCCCAAACAAAAAAAACACAAATTTAAAACCCTGGTTTTTACTTGGAATCTAAAGTTGTGTTTTTCCTCTGTTTAATCAAAAACTAATAAATAATGGGAAAATGTGTCTACTGTTTGGAAAGTTCAAAGATCTTGATCTACCTAATCCTTGAAGTCAAAGACAAAAGGTCGCCATTGCAAGATTGACTAATGACATCCTAACAAAATAAGAGGCAGGAGAAACCCTTAATAGATAGATCCACCTTTAAGATGCATATTTTTCAAAGGTAAACGGTCGTTAAATCTTTCTTCGGCCGGCGTGCTGAGATGTATTCAACAGTTCAACATAATTGGCAGGACTAAGAAAATACACATAGTCGCCCGAAGGGACAGCCGCTGATATTTTGCATGCCTTTCAATCTGCACGTACACACAAGGCCTGCCAGAAACCAAACCATCTATGAAAACTCAAGCCAAGGGGAAAAATCACTCTACTGATCAAAGATAAATTAGAAGTAAAAAAAAATTGCTTTTTGCGCATCAAATCAGGCAGAATGTCAGGTGTGGGTTTTTTTTTCTTCAGATGTTGCAAATGAAATCAAAACTGGGTGGTCTGGAAAGAAAACAACTATCAGGAGGAACTCATCGGACTGATTTTCCATTTCGACAAAGCGACTGAAGAGTCAATGTTATTCTAAGTAATGGTTTTGTGTGAACTGTGAAGAGCTTTCTCCAACAGCAATACGCTTATTTTCTTTAGCAGTAATAAATGTTTACCTCTTTCAATCAAAGTGTGCTCAACATTCAAAGAAACGATTAAACTTTCCCTCAGATATATTTCTGGATTCATTTTGCTTCTGTGAAACCAAAATGTACCAAGGTACTAACTGACTCGAAAACCCCCAAAATACACACTTTTTTTATAAATCGGTGCCAGACCTTTCTCAAAGAGGTGGTACTTCAGATTGACGTACTTCAGTGCTTTAAAGTGGAGGCTTGAGCTCAAATCCAGTCAAATGCGTTTGATAAACCAAAACACTTTATCATCTCTCCGACGTTTTCACCATTCACAGCGCGTGGGCACCAGCCTAAGGTTAGCAGTGTCCGACCACTAATTTTGTATTCTTATCAGAACCGCATCCATAAACCAGCGAGGACTCGAGTACAACTGCCTCAGACTCTCCAGCACTGAGCACGCCCATGTCACAAACCTACATTGTACAGAGCCACACGGAGACCCTGCACTGATAAATATTTTTCCTGGGTGGCTGGGAAAACAAGACAAATTGCTTGATTCGGAATTATTCTCAGTTCTCAAGGGCTGGCGGCCTTCAGGGGTGTTTCTGAGGAAGCCCGGCCCAACAGGTGACAAGGCTGTTATCGCGTCCTCCCTTTACCGTTGATGAGCGTCTAGTCACACACATGTATGATGAGCTTGTAGTCACATACACATGTATGATGAGCTTGTAGTCACATACACATGTATGATGAGCTTGTAGTCACATACACATGTACATGTATGATGAGCTTGTAGTCACATACACATGTACATGTATGATGAGCTTGTAGTCACATACACACGTTGTATGATGAGCTTGTAGTCACATACATGTACACATGTATGATGAGCTTGTAGTCACATACACATGTGCATGTGTATGATGAGCTTGTAGTCACATACACATGTATGATGAGCTTGTAGTCACATACACATGTATGATGAGCTTGTAGTCACATACACATGTATGATGAGCTTGTAGTCACATACACATGTATGATGAGCTTGTAGTCACATACACATGTATGATGAGCTTGTAGTCACACACACATGTATGATGAGCTTGTAGTCAAATACACATGTATGATGAGCTTGTAGTCACATACACATGTATGATGAGCTTGTAGTCACATACACATGTACATGTGTATGATGAGCTTGTAGTCACATACACATGTATGATGAGCTTGTAGTCACATACACATGTATGATGAGCTTGTAGTCACATACACATGTATGATGAGCTTGTAGTCACATACACATGTATGATGAGCTTGTAGTCACATACACATGTATGATGAGCTTGTAGTCACATACACATGTACATGTGTATGATGAGCTTGTAGTCACATACACATGTAAGATGAGCTTGTAGTCACATACACATGTATGATGAGCTTGTAGTCACATACACATGTACAGTATGATGAGCTTGTAGTCACATACACATGTATGATGAGCTTGTAGTCATGTATGATGAGCTTGTCGTCACATACACATGTACATGTGTATGATGAGCTTGTAGTCACATACACATGTATGATGAGCTTGTAGTCACATACACATGAATGATGAGCTTGTAGTCACATACACATGTATGATGAGCTTGTAGTCACATACACATGTATGATGAGCTTGTAGTCACATACACATGTACATGTATGATGAGCTTGTAGTCACATACATGTATGATGAGCTTGTAGTCACATACATATGTATGATGAGCTTGTAGTCACATACACATGTATGATGAGCTTGTAGTCACATACACATGTATGATGAGCTTGTAGTCACATGATACACATGTATGATGAGCTTGTAGTCACATACACATGTATGATGAGCTTGTAGTCAGTATGATGAGCTTGTAGTCACATACACATGTAAGATGAGCTTGTAGTCACATACACATGTATGATGAGCTTGTAGTCACATACACATGTACAGTATGATGAGCTTGTAGTCACATACACATGTATGATGAGCTTGTAGTCATGTATGATGAGCTTGTCGTCACATACACATGTACATGTGTATGATGAGCTTGTAGTCACATACACATGTATGATGAGCTTGTAGTCACATACACATGAATGATGAGCTTGTAGTCACATACACATGTATGATGAGCTTGTAGTCACATACACATGTATGATGAGCTTGTAGTCACATACACATGTACATGTATGATGAGCTTGTAGTCACATACATGTATGATGAGCTTGTAGTCACATACATATGTATGATGAGCTTGTAGTCACATACACATGTACATGTATGATGAGCTTGTAGTCACATACCCATGTATGATGAGCTTGTAGTCACATGATACACATGTATGATGAGCTTGTAGTCACATACACATGTATGATGAGCTTGTAGTCAGTATGATGAGCTTGTAGTCACATACACATGTACATGTATGATGAGCTTGTAGTCACATACACATGTATGATGAGCTTGTAGTCACATACACATGTACATGTATGATGAGCTTGTAGTCAAATACACATGTATGATGAGCTTGTAGTCACATACACATGTATGATGAGCTTGTAGTCACATACACATGTATGATGAGCTTGTAGTCACATACACATGTATGATGAGCTTGTAGTCACATACACATGTATGTATGATGAGCTTGTAGTCACATACATTGTACATGTATAATGAACATCTAGGCACATGTGATGAACGTGTAGTCACATATGATGAGCTTGTAGTCACACCCAGCTCTCCAAAGCTGCTGAATGTTTTTTTTTTTTTACTACATGTAACTCACGGCCATCCCAGCTACAGTACATGTACATGTAGATCGGAGGAAAGGATTCAGGGCAGAGCTGGCCATGGCTTCTCCCAAAGCTGGGGATTAATCTGGGTCATTTCTTGCTCAGGAGCAGCAGTGGGTGTCAAACAAAAACAATCCTCACGGTGATTTAGAGGGTGACACCTCAGGTTGCTCGGTAATCGCATTGATAAACAAATTGCACTCAATATCCTTTCACTAGCGTAGTTTAGCCCATACCTAGATAGCTCTGGGTTGCAAACCAGACATCTTTCAGCTTCTGAACCTTTGAAAATCTAACTAGACATCCCCAAATCCGCACATGCCATTGCCAGCTGTGGCAGGCCCTTACAAGATCCATTTTTGTTTTACTGTAGTCCTCTGAAAAGAACAGTCAAACTACCCAGCCCGATTCTCACCGCAGTTAAATTCCGAGTGTTTACTCTGAATTTATAATATACTCAGTTCAGTCCATACACAAATGCCCAATAATGTATTTTGAAAAATGGCAAAGAAAACTTTGACTGGATCGGGGCATGAACCCGAGACCTCTGGTTTTGTGTACCAACTCTCTAATACCATCTCAGCTATCCAGCCCTTAGATGGTGGCCTTCCTAAATAGTCAATTAGTCTTTGCTGGGGTGGGGGCGCCAGTCAGAAGCAATTAAACCATTAACTGCCGTATATCTCCAGGGATCACACCCCAGTTTTCATTCAGATGCAAACAACCGATTGTTGTCAACCTGGCTACAGCAGCTCGGGGATCACACTTGGAGTCAAATAATTCAAACAAAGGTAAACTGATTGCCGTGACTGGGAACTTTTTAAAACAATTTCTTATAATTTGGAACAAAACAATTTCATTAATTATTAATATTATTTTTCTGCCTAATTTGCGTTTTGGTCATTTTAGTAAGCTATTTGCAACATGTTTTCATATCACTGTAGTCATTAACGATTGTTGTACATGTACAGTACACATTACAATAATGAATGCTTCAACCCCCCCCCCCTGTACATGTACACATGTATGTACACGTAGGCCTTCATTAAAAAAAGACAACCGGGCTCAATCAGGTCACTTGGATTTCATGGGATAAAGTTTGCAGAGGTTTCCTTTCACTTCCAAAGATATCAACATGCCTCCAGAAATATCACCCTCATTAGACGGGTAACATAGCCTACAGTGTACCTACAGCTGTACATGTTTGATGGATGCCAAATGTACAGCATGTACAGTGGATACATGTACCAGGGCAAGTATTTAACAAGACCACTCACAGGGGTGGCTTTCACGAAGCCTTACGATCCATCGTAACTCAACTTACGATGGTTTACGTCACACTCACATTGGGTCATATGCATGCATAAACACTTACTTTCCATGTATCACTCATGATCTTACACTGTGTCTCATGTTACGATACGTTTGGTGAACATGAAATCGACAGCTGATCTGATTAAAGTGTCTTAGATTGTAGAACAGGAGAGCACCCTGGCAGGGCCAGTGTTAATTACAAGATCCTTCCCATGGGACTCCCTTCCCTATTGAAGTCTAGGCTTCATTTACTTCCCCGTCAAACCAGTAATCCATACCATTGGTCAGTCATGGGGGGACGTCTAGTAAAGAGAGCCATCTACGGAAAGCCATCTAAGAATGCGAGTCAGAAATAGATCTAATCTAAAGTCAATTCCCCAGATACAATGTACGTACATGTACAGCATGTGTAAATGTACAGTGTGTTGGTGCTTCATCGGACAACTGATGATTTTTTATTTGTCATTACAATAAAAAAGGCCTCTTCAAACATGTAACATCTCTGAGCTAAGCTACAATGTAGGACCTCAATGGAAAGTCGGTCTGAGATGGCCATTACTCTATATTTTCTAGGTTACGACTAAAAGGTTTGTAAGGTGGAATCATAATGTGGTGCAGTTTAGGTTTGCAGTGACACCATGTCCGTATACAATGTAAAGTCCCTGCAAACCTTCCACAAGAATCCACATTATTTTATTGGTCTTCACCTAATATGGTGCATGTAGTGAAGGAGAAACTAGCAACTGACTTTTCCCTAAAGGTACATGGGTAGTTGCCCGTTTGACTAGGCTAGGCTCTACTGGAGTTTTTGGGGCATGAACTTCAGGGTAAACGCTCTGTTTAAGACATGACCCAACCACAGGTCAATGGATTGGTTGCTGCAGCTAGCAGCTCCCAGTTGAGTCGTTGGTTGGCCCCCTTTCAAAGATACTCACTTGACTCGTGCCCTGTCCCTCTCCCGCAGTGTCTCGTCTCTATCCAGGACCGACATGATGATGCTCCGTTCCTCCGGGGACAGGTGTTCCAGGTCAATCAGGGACGGGGAGAAACGCTGCGGCACCGCCTGCCCTCCCTCGTCGCCATTAGCAACGCCGACGCCCTCGCCCCCGCCCCCGGAGGGTTGCCGCTTGTGGGGCGGCCTCTCGTTGCTGGAAGACATGATGGTGGGTCAGTGAGGGGAGGGGAGGGGGGCGGGCTTGGAGGAAGGAAGGGGAGGTGGAGCAGACGCGTGGTTCTTCACTTGCCAATGGGCTCACATGTGTGGGCAGTGGGCATGACAGGTGGCGTTTCTCCAACAGTCGTTAACGACACACCCAGGAGTGACCGCGCCTCGATCTGGGATGAGGAGAGGGAAGAGAGGAAAACATCACAATCAGAGCGAAGCTGGACTAACTAACTGAGGAAGTAGAGGGCCTGACATCTTGGTCCTAGCAGGACCTTCTTCAAAAGGCATGTTTTACTGAGAAGATGGTTACAACAATGAAAATGGCTTCAGCAAAATATCAGTCCTAGTAAGTTTCATCTCCAATAAATGAAGTACAAGGCATAATTTAATGGAACATAATTATTGTGGCATTCTGAGATTCAAGGTCATGCTAGAACCAAAACGTCAGGCCCATCCACATTTTGACATACCGTATATTTGGCTGATACTGTACATTTAGCACCTGCTTTATTTAGACCATAAGCCGAGAAGTTCAGTGTGGACCTACAGGTTGGCGTATTACGGGAACTGTGCAAGCATAGTGTCGAAGAATAGAACGTTTATGGGTATCATTATGAGGGTTCTTTATAAATATAGCTATGATGGATTCTATGAAGGTGGTCTTATGTAGGATCTAAACAACAGAATTCTAAATCAATTGGGACAAAAATGAACTTCCCATCCCATGAGTCATGGACCTTGCATTTTTAGAGGTGTTTGGCATCGAGTCTAACATCTATTCACCCTGGAGGACGGAGGATGGACAGAGAGAGTGAGGTCTATTGCCAGGCAGAGGTGGGTGGGGGAAGGAGTTCTTAGTGAACATGCTCACTGACAAGGATGAGGGCTCTTAAAGATGAGACGGTATTGTTCTTCCGAGAGCACGTTTCTGCCGCACACTGAGGCATTTTTGAGTGGCTCTAGACAAACTCAGACGCATTTATTCCTCAGGGATGGTACTGCCACATTCCCATATTGTCCCTTTCTCCTCTTCTCCCCTTCCCCGCCCTCTGGTCAGTGCCCGACCTCAACTTAATAGTCAAGAGTGCCGGCCTCTCTTTGTTTGGTGTAATGTCAAGTGCTGGAACCCTGAATGCAAGTAACCACTCGATCCTAAGCACTCTCCCTGGTCGCAATTACCGAGGAGAAAAATCACAAGTTTGGTACAAGGCGTGCCATTGTGAGTGTGGGTTTTTCTGCAATAGGGCTGTCCCGCCATTTGGTAAAGTGAGTCCGCAGATGGTACAATTATGCATCTACTGGTAGAGTATTTCAGCACCTCCTGCAATCTGCATATTCAATGACCTCTTTGTTTCTAAATGAAAGTGTCTATACCACTATAGTCCAGGATAATCCATGGAGCTCAAAACATCTATCCCTGATTCCAACTGATCTCAATTACAAGTACTCTCCAGAGTGTAACGAAATGAACACACATGTGTACATGTACAGTGTACCGTACATGTGCTGGTATGCAAATAGCATGGTACAATGTACAGTATATGTATACATATGTACATTCATATTGCTATACAATACATGTTAGTATTAATGCTTAAATGTACAGTATACAGAATGAACATGTACAGTGTACATTACATGTATACAATGTACAGGTTACATTGAACAACCAACTGCATGTACTGGTACATGTTCATGTTCAATTACAAGGTGTGTTCATTGGAGGGTTCTTTTCGGGGTGTGTCTTTGGGAAGCTTTTTTTATTTGGTAATCAAAGTTGTGACTTCACATGCTTTCACATGCCTGCATCAGTCTCTGCTCAAATTCCATTGTACATTGTACATGTACCGGTACACTGTACCTTTCGCAAAAACAAACATGAAGTAATCTGGACAAAAAATGTTATACCAAAACATGAATCCGTACATGAACCAATTACATGTACACTACACACTGTAAATCAAAATTTTGATGTTTGCATTTAGGTCATACAGTACATGTGGTGCAATTTAAGTTAGTCAGCAGTTTGTAACATTTCTGCATATCACCTGAACCCTTTTAAGTATGGCATGTACATGTACTATTGTACATGCCCGTGTACATGTACAGTACATGTACACGTACGGTACAGTGTATGTGTATAGCTGTACTGGTAGAAATAAGAAATTAGAAATTATAACAATGTATCATTTTGAAGGTGAATGTACTTAAGGCACAAAGGTCAACCCATTGTCTGGCTGGAAAGAGTCTTCCCGGACTGTGTTTAAAACTTGGACAATAGTGGTGCCAAGATTCAGGAGGACCAATGCATGGCAACAATGCTCCGTATTCGGAGAAGGACTGTCTCAAAGTGGTTAAGGTAGACAGGGAGATCTGCAAGTGTATTATATAATATTGCATGCTTAATGGCGCAGAAGTTTATCTGGAGCATCAAAATGATCGCTGCCATCTGAAGACACTGCCTGATTGCACAATTATTATGGGGAATGCACGGTTGACTTGACGGTGTCAAATTAACCCTTTTTTCTGGCCTGAAAAAGATATTCCCTAGATTTTCTGCCATTAGGTGGTGTAGCCGTTTCCAAGTTGATAAAGTTGCACAGTCTTGTGTAATTTCATATGATCACATCATCAAGGGACCGTTTCAAGAACCAATATCATCATCGTCGAGCACCTCCATGGAAAATCTGGCTCATAGGAATTTTTAATTTGACTCCCACTACCTCCTCCTCCTCCTCTGTTATTATTCACACTTGGCTAACCACTCATTTGCTCTCTCCCGTCACCATCCCATTTTTTCCTCTCTCTGTTCCACGTTCCGTTTTGCATGGATGACTTCTTAGCAGGGGTGTGTTAGGCATATGAAATCATGAAGGCACAACCCATGATACATGTAGGATGCACAACCATGTCTTCTTTTTTCCCTTGCTTTCTCAAGGACAGAACGGCAAGGCATTGGGTACTGTACAATGGACCGGACATGGAGACAATTGGTGTCTAATGAAGACAATTTCACCTACATGTACAATACACTATACAGTACATGATGTACTACATGTACATGTACATGTACATACGGTACGTACACGTACATACATTTGTACAGTGTTGATGACTGTACATGTACATGTACATGTATGTACATTATACATGTAGGCTCTCTCCAAATGGTATTTGTACACTGTATACGTGCACGTATGTACATGTACATGTACATTTTGTGTAGTGTGTACATGGTGTATGTTCTGGACAAGTCTACATGTAGTGTACGTACATGTACATAAAGTTTCTGTGCACAAGAAGAAGAACTATTTTGTCTCTGTTGCCATCAAACCAATAAGTGTTTCCCATCCATACAAGTGTATTTCATATGCGATGCTATTAGTACGAGTACATGTACCAGTACATTGTAGATATCTGTGAATGTGGTTCATTTCATTTCAACAGAGTCCAAGTTCCACATGAGAAACACCTCATTCTGCCTTTGAGAAAGGTCCTGGATTGGAGCATCCGGAGCTCAAACAATTTCTAGATTTGTGGTCAATTATGTACACATGTACATGTAGGCTACGTACTGTACATGTACATCGTGTGCATGCACCTGTACATGTATGCAAGTCACTGAACAAGATAGTGCTAAGCACTTACCAGAAATAAGCTTGTCTGCCTTATCATTACCGGTACATGTACTTTATATAAAAAGTACTCAATGGCCCATTAGGGCATAGTTCTTCAGTACACAGACAGATAGAGCACATGATGGAGTACACATACAAAATCAATATCAAGTACAGGTCTTCCATCGCCAGGTAGATGTAGATGTACCTAAATGTACACCTGACAATGACATTTAGTGATTGATTGATTTTACAGGGGATTACCATGCAAATACATACATACAATGTATTGCCTGGATAATAGAATTTATGCTTAAATATACTTAGGCCTATAATAATAACAAGTACATGTATCTATTTAAAGTTGATAAAACGATTGCAAGATAAAACTACAACAGGGAACAGCTGGGTATACATTTAGTTTTGATGGGGGTACTGTATGTGTAATGATATCCTCAAATGTGATTTGCAATTCTGCAGGCAGTTGATAAGTACATGTACTGTACATGTGATGTACGCACATGTCTAAAACTTTATCCAGGTTTTTCTTTGCCCTTGTTTTAGGCAGGTGTACTGAGTCTGAGTCTGAGTAATATGTTACAATTGTAAGTACCAGTAAATCATTCATGGGCAAAATCTCTTACCTTCTGGCAGACAAAATGTGATCCATTTGGCTAAGATCAATTGGCAAATGTACTGAAAAATTTGTTTGTTTAATTTGTTTAAAGTTTAAACAATATTCATGGCTGGATGAATTGCATAACATCATTTGAAGCAAAAAAAAACCCGTCTCTATCCTGCTTCCATAGTGATCTATCGCGATCGGCTTATTGAAAATATTCAAATGAATTAGGCTGTCTATTCAGCGCGGGACGGGGAAGACACTCTTCAAGCCGTGGTTTAGACATTTAAATGACACAATAAATGGATGGCTGTTAAAAGGAGGCATGACATGGTGAATTTAGGAGACGAACTTACAGTGTACATGTAACATTTGGCCACCCCAAAAAAGATACTGTGCAATTGGCCAGCTGAAGATTGGGCCATTTCCTTGACCTGGAGACTACCAGAAATGTTCAATATTACTATTAGGAACTTTGGTCTCATGAAAGAATGCAAGAATGCGTGGGCCTGCAAAAAATTGCAAAGTAGGGGAGCCTTGTTGCTGTGTGTAATGGTACATGTACAGGTGTTGCATGTACAGATGTACGTGCATGTCCTTGGAAGATGGATAATGATTGACAAAGGCTCTTTCTTCCAGCCAGTCCTAGTCCTACAGTCTACATGTATTCTGAGCCAGACACGCCTGGTGAACGTGTTTGCTACATTTCAACCGCATCGCCTGACTACCTGAATACCGGTATTTGTCGGCTTCATGTTATGGTAATCACTCATGCGTGTGTAACCACTCCTCATCTGATCTCTGGAAAACAATGGACAAAGTCAAAGTACATGGGGGTGTATGCATGGTATGCCTTGATCCCACAATGTACATGTGTACACGTACAAATACATTTATAACCTCCATTCTGGTACACATAAAACATGTAAACATGCAGAAATGCACTTTAGTAGTATTTGCTTTGAAGTTAATCAGAACACTATTTCTCAACTGTATGACTACTAAATCTCTGTAAACTAAATATGTACACATACATGTATAAGTTCAGTCAGACGGAAAGTTACACTTCTTACAAGAACAATCATCTACTATTTCAGGAGAGTATTTCCATGGATTTATTGGAATATTGTTTGTTTGTTATCTGGTTTACAAAATGGACCCGCATGTCATGGGTACATGAACATGTGCCGGTATGTAGCTACATGTATGTCATAATCTCATGTAATCAACTGATCAATATTATTGCACGGCATTTCAAGGAAGTAAAAATTAGAAATCCAGAACAGATGGGGGTGCCCTGTCCACTGTCCACACGTGTACATGTACCGGTAGACCACAAAGAAGAGAAAAACAATCACACAACCTCTCCCAGAAAAAATTGTAACCTACTAGTACTACAAGCCTACATGTACATTGCCGTAGGCTTAGACGATGTAGACTGCTCGCAATCAGCAAGAAATGTCTTCCTCAAGTGGTTCAAGCAAGACTTCCAAGACTTTTTCACTAGATGCTTGCTTCACATAAACAGGTGGAACTTTGGCTGGCAACCTGGGGCCAATTTCATAGAGCTGTCTAAGTGTGAAAATCTGCTAAGCACGATATTTCTCCCCTCGCTAAAACGAGATTGCCAAGCATATTTCACTTGATGCTTGTTGTACTTGTCTCCTATTCTACTACTGCCAGTACTGGCTGCTTCATGTGAAAAACAAGTGGAACCTTGGCTGGCAACCTGATTCTTTTGAGGACGATTTTTCAGGCTTTTAAGCAAATTTTGGCACTTAAGCGGGTCTATGAAATTGGCCCCAGATTCTACTGCTCCAGGTTTTTCATGACTTAGAACGCTTACTTTAGTAAGCAGAGAGTAAGAAATAGGCCCCTGAGGTTTTCACTGCAGCAGGACTTTTCCCAGGCCTACTTATGAACACCTCAGGCCAATTCCATAGAGCTTATGTGCTTTAGTGCAAAAAGTCATCAGCCAAAAGATCCCCCTGCCTACCCAAACTTCACTTTTATTTCATGCTAAGTAAAGAAGACATAGATATAGTGCCTAACATGATGTTTGCGTCGAGGAGAATGTAATTCAAAGAGGTTTTGCCCTTACTCGACGTGGTACATGTAAACACTGAATGCTCAGTGCTTTGCCCGGAGCCTGATTAAAATATTTCAGGTAGCTTGGGCGGGATTCGAACACGCGAATTACATTCTCCTTGATGCAAACATCATGTTATACATGTACTGTATCTATGATGTAACGCGGTACCTGACCGCTATACATTATTCGAATCCACCACAAAACCTCGACCAGCTCAGTGGTCAAGTGGTTAAGACGTCTGTTCTAGAATTCGGGAGTCGCAGGTTCGAATCCCGCCCGAGCTGCCTTAAATATTTTTATCAGGCACCGGGCAAAGCACTGAGCATTCAGTGTTTACCACGTTGAGGGCAAAACCTCTTTGAAGTAAAGACAAGTGGAATACAAGTCAAAAGCAATTGACATCACATTGCAGTGTGGTTTGTAATCCTGTTTACACAAGGAAGACTTTTCCTGCTTAGCAGATTTTCACGCTTAAGAGGCTCTATGAAATTGGGCCTTGGAGAAGGCTGTGGCTCAAGCTTTGTCCGGGATTCACATCAGACCTGAACAAAAAACCCCAGTCTGGTCTGGATTCTGATTCTGCAAGCTGGAAGATGCCAACCAGAGCTCGAGTCAACAGATTTGTTTTGTATATAGATCGGGAATTACTCTTGCTCCAGGTGCAATTTCTGCTTCACGGAGACAGGGAAAATAAGTCCTCTACGATGTCTTTGGCTCGACCAAGCACGGAAGGGAAGGAATGGGATCAATGTGACTACGTCATGAAAGATTCACAGTGCTAACGTGCCATTAGCCTGGGCGATGGGCAATGAGTTTTGATGCATGATGGCTCAGGTATAGGATTGATATAACTGACATCGGTTAAGGCAAAGGAAAGGGGATGCACCAAGTCAACTGTCAGGTATAAGCACATCATCTATAGAAGCGCATATTGCTATACCTATCCGCCTTAAAGGCCCTAGATACAACATTGGGAAAAGTCAGAAGATTACCACAATTTGTGTGTTAAACCTTTAAACATTCCAAAAAAGCAATCCTGCGAAGGTCTTAGCTCAAATGTTAATCAGAGAAAGTAGAAAAATGCAACAAACTGTCACATTTTGCCTGAGTGTTAGAAAATACATGTACTAGATCTGAAGAAACAGCAGTGAATAAAAATGACACCATAAACTCAGAACAGCTCTCTGTAATCTGAAATACATGTACATGTGTAGCTATCAATTCATCAAGGATTTACGCGGTGTGGCAATCTCAATCTGTTTGCCATATGTCTATGAAACCAATAACATGCAGTACCGGTACAGGGGAATTTCTTTTTCAGACCAGCAAAAATAGTTAATTTGACACCCGTCAAGTCAACCGTGCATTCCTAATAATAATAATTTTGCAATCAGGCAGTGTCTTCAGATGGCAGCGATCATTTTGATGCTCCAAATAAACTACTGCTGCATTAGGCATGCAATATTATATAATACACTTGCATCTCCCTGTCTACCTTAACCACTTTCTGACGGGATCTCCAAATACGGAGCACCGGTGGTGTTGCCATGCAGTGGTCCCCCTGAATCTAGGCACCACTATTGTCTGAAGTTTTAAACATACCAGTAGACTCTTTTCAGCCTACCACAAAACAATATGCAGCATGACAAAAGCCACGCAGACGTCTGATTGTGCCAGGTTTGACTCGCATGTACACTTGCACTTTATTTCAAAAGGTACAATTGATGCATTTTAGTGCTTCCGCTTGTATAGCAAGTTTTGAAAATGGCATATCAGGTATGCACATTATTCAATTGGCTTGGTACATGTACATGTATGTAGTGGCTATGCAGGATTTTGTTTACATAATACCGTACCAGTGGGTGCAAAAATCTAATACTTTTCTATCTCCGTGTCTACCTGATTGCCTTCAACAAAAAGCAATACCGCAGACCATATAGGCCAGAGAGATAAAAAATTAATGGAGTCCATATGAGAAGAGCCTTGATTTCCATCAGTCATCTGAATTGATGATAACTGCGCCGCTGACTTCTCGCAATCTCTCCTCAGAGTACTATGACTCATTTATCTTGTACTTCGGGTAGCAATTGGGTATTGGCAATCGGGGTATACTTTTCAAACACACGTCTATGGGAAGGGTAGGCCTATGTGGTGGGGTTGATTAGGGCATTCGGCATGCATGAACTGCATTGCTTAAAGCCCCTAGACACCATTTTTGGTAAAGGTCTTCTAAATGTGTCCATTCTCTTTTTTTTAATCCAGCATATATAAATGCATGAAATAACACACCTGTGAAAGTTTCAGCTCAAGCCATCAAACATGTTGCAAGAAAATGGTGAAAAAATGGCTCATGGTTTCGTCAAACTGTGTCTGCTTCCAGGATCAAAAATGCACCTACCGTAGTGCTCAGAATTTTTTCAATAGTGCCACCGTGCGTTAAAACCGGAAAATTGCAAGTAAATCTCATAACAGTCGTCGGTAATTGCGAATGGACCATGCTGGATTTGTGCTAATGGTGTGCAGGGGCTTTAACTACTAGGCTGGCAACCAACGACTGTTGGAAATTCATACAAAATTCCACCTTTCGTGAAAATGGTAGCATTCTAAGCACTAAACGTTCACAGTATGTCTGGCATTGTCTGCTATTTACTTCCACTTGAGTAAGTTACTTTTAAAAAATTGTCAGGTCGAAATTTGGATTTGTGTCAATGGTGTGTGGGGCAATGCAGTGAGGGGGTACACATGGTACAAGGTTACCTGTACTTGTACAGAGTGCCTGATACCTGGATCCTAGCAGAGGCGTTCTAAAAGGTTTCTTGATTCTACATTGGAGGGAGTTCCTGCTTTGAGAATGGCCCAGCAAGGATCCAAACCTCAGACCCTTTTAACGTTTGAAATTTGCATTTTGTTCATTTGAGTCAATTAAATTTATCAAATGTCTGCACTACCAGCTGTCCTTTGGCTGTAAAATTAGTCAGAAAATGGAATACATCATAATATGTACAGCAATCATCACTGATCAGCTCTTTACAAAGGCTCGGTTGTTTTACTGTATAATTTCTTTTTATATGCACAGGATTTTATGTACACTACATGTTTATCTGTAGACACAAATGTACAGTACCACTGTGAACTGTAGTGAATGGTGCATATTGCACTAGTGCATAAGATAAGGGTTATAACCTTGACACATACCCAAGTACTGTACAACTGTGTATAATAGATGTCTGTGACTGTGACTGTGTGAGGCTCTGCAATTGTCAACCAACCCATGTTTCACAAACCTATTTTCAGGTTAGTCTAGAACTATGTGAATAGTTCAATGTACATGTAGTCATGTACAGTAGGCTACTGTACTACCCATACAGTGTAAATGTATCTGGATGTAAATAAGCAGGCACATCTATTGAATTGAAATGTACAGATGTGCGCTAATGTGCATACACTGTACGTACATGTACATGTAGATATCATGCACTACTACTATTGTTCATGTACTGTATTACACTATGACTTTGACAAATTGTTCAATTTTTCAATTTGTTAGGGAATGAGTCTAAAATAATTAAATAATTGATGCAAGTTCAAGAAAAAACATATGTGTGCAAGGAAACATCCCACACTAAGTACTTTGCACACATGCTAAGGTGCAATGGGTTTTGGCCAGATCTTAACCCCTCTGACAAATTTGGAGACAAACACTTCAGATGGTGCATCAAAAGTGTGCGTTGGGACTATGCCACTTCACAGTCTAAAGGCCCAATACAACATTGGGAAGATCGGAAAACATCAATGTCCACAGATTTCCTTCTAATTAACACAGTTTGTAGATGGCCATGACAGAATCATCATGTTAAAATATTACAGTCTGGGATGCTGTACTTCTTGAGAAATCTTCACAAATAGTTAATTACTCGCGAGCAATAAACTATTTTTCACACTACAGAACAATGCATAAACCATGATGGTTTTTTGCCTTTTCTACTTTCTCAGATGACCATTTGCAGGATTTCTTTTTTGGAATGTTTAAGGCTTTAACGCACAAATTGCGGCAATCTTTTGACCTTACATGTAACTGTTGTATAGGGCCTTAAATATGAAGGCAAAACTCTGCTATAGTACGCTTGTTTATTTTCCAAATTGTAAGGATTCTAGAAGATTGCCATGACCATTTTCTGATTCCATCAAACTCATTGTGACTTACGACCAATCACAAGACGACGAGTGATGCACAGAAACCATATGACCAATCACTTATTGCGATGGGTTATCCATTGATGAGTTGAGTTATGTGTACGATGCATTGTAAGGCTTTGTGAAATCCAGACCTGATCTGAGGGAGGCCATCCGGGCTAGGAGCTTAAGGAAAGCAAAGAAAGAAGAGGGGAGGAACCTTAAGAAGTCTCACAGTAGAGAGGGATTTACTTGGATCAGTTGAAGATCGGGACAAGTTCTAAGCAAGTAGGTAAACAAGATGCTGAGGGAGTGGTTTCCAAGGTGAGACTGTTTTAGGAGAAAAGCGCACGAGTGCTGCATCTGAGACCGATGTATTTGTACATGACAAGTATGACAAGGACATGGAGAGAAGAAATTCTAGGTAAGATTGAGAAGGGACCAGGTTATCCCCTTCAGGAACCATGAGCTGAAGCCTGGGATAGTACATGCAGACATTGCAGATTAATCTCAAAGCTAATTCCTTTTATTCTGTACAATTTCAAAAACATTCCTGAAACTGTTAAATGTTTTTACTTGATGCCAGTTAATTTTGGTCAATTCTAAGACATGATTCTCTATTCCAGTTCATTTTCAATTTGCTGTAACATGATATTTGCTCCGAGTTCAAATGCTGATACACATGTATCTAGCAGTTGTTTTGTTTGTGTTTTCTAATTCTATTTGATCTATCAAAAATTAGGAGGGTCTGATATTTCAATCCTGGCAGGATCTATTTCAACTGCTCAAAGGCAGAATGACATGGACAAGATCAAAAAGGAAGGGGAGAGTGATATGGACACAGATGACAAAGAGGATTTTCTTACTTCGTAAGAAAATACATAATTTCGTTTCTCTATTTACCTCATGAAGACCAAAATTACAAAATACAAGTAGAGGATAGCATGCACTTGGTTGAACAAGTTGGACTTGGATGTGAGAACCAACTACAGAGAGTACTTACGTAACCATGGTAACAGCTCAATGAGCAGGCATGTCGTACAAAAGAAATTCCACATCAAATGGAAGGCCAGGACAGGGGTTAGGGTAGGGATTAGGTAGTAGAGGTAAAAGTAGAAAGAGTTAGAGAGAGAAGTGGGGGAGTGAACAGTAACTGAACACAAACTATGGTTATTGGTAAACATGCAAGGTGATCCCCTCCTGGGTGTTTCCTGTTGTTTTATTTACCATTTCGAGAATTCAAGAGGGAATCATTCCCTCCCCTAAATATTTCAAAAATAGAATAAAGATACCCTGTATCAGACAGTAAGGCATGACTGGTGTTAACGCACTTGACCTAGACGTGCGCAAGCATGTGTTGTGTAACTCAGGCTTAACAGGTTTAAGTTGGCGAGCGTCAGAATTACGTGAAATCCAATATCACACGTGCATGTTCATGTATGTGCATGTTCACTGTCAGTGAAAGTAACTTTGCACGTACTGTAGCTTCGAACCTACATACACGTACAAGTAAATTTACTTTGCACACGTGTAACTGATTCTGCACATGATTGTAAACATGATTATTGGTTGTGGAGGTTTAACTTTTCTTTGGTACAGTACAAGTTCACTGACATACAGTATTCTGGTGTGATGTATAATCTGTAGAGTCTAGAGGGCAAAGGCAGGGCCAAGGAGAGGAACGGAGAGTGGGGCGGGATGGGATAGAAGGCAGGTCTAAGTGACTCAGGGCGTCATCAAAGGAAGGTCCTTCAATCAAGTAAGGAAGCGATCGCCGAACTGCTGTAGCCAGGTTTACAACCATTGGTGGTGTGCATCTGAATGAAAGTGGGGGCGTGATCCCTGGAGATACATGATGCAGTTGATGGTTGAATTGCTTCTGACTAGTGACCCACCCCGGCAAAGACTAGAATGTACTGGTACATGTAGTTGACTTTTGGGGAAGGCCACCATCTAAGCGCTGGATAGCTCTGATGGTAACACGTGCTGTTACGATAATCCAGAGGTCTCGTGTTCAAATCCCAGTCCAGTCAAATTTTTCTCTACCATTTTTCAATTTGTTCAAAGTCACCAGCCATTATCAACCTACATAGCTGACACTTCACGAGTACATTTAATTTCGTCCCAATGCCAAAAGTGTAGCAAGACACTATGCATGTAGTTTCCTTGTGGCTCTAATTCCACCGCTTTTTCCAATCAGGGCTCTGTTTTGGGGTCTTTTTGCTCACACGGCAATTACTTGTTACACTTGAACATAAAGTAAGCATCCTTTTCCTCTTTTGTTTTTATATCGCGCGCTATCAATGTCATATGGTAACCTAAAAGGTCACAAAAAGCGCCCTCATGAGCCATTATATTGCCAGCTGAGCTCAGTTACTTTAACCATCATCTTGGTTGAATTAACCGACTCAAAAGGTAGGAAAGACAGCAAGATTTAACCATTGGACATTTTAACCATCCTCTCGTTCAGAAACATGGCTTTAGTGTCAGCCCAAGCAGTCTTGGTCCTACTCATTGTTGTACGTTTCTATGGCAACAGACCCCTAAGAGATTACTAAGCAGTCGGCCAAAATCACAAACCCACAAGGTCTACAAAAAGCAGAAGGGTCAGTGGTTAATTGTATACAAGTCCTTCTCTCCTCCCCCCTCCCCCACCCCACTGTGTACAGCATTCATTATCAACCTCAGTGCACTTCAATTCGTACCAGAGTCCCAACCATTGAAAGGGTCACACATGCCATGGCTCCAACACTGCAGGCAAAGACCATTGTCACGGGCAACAATGGAGGGATGGGTATTCAGAACGATCGATGTACGTGGACATTTATGCCTGTACATGTACAATCATGCATGCTGCTTGCTGGAATTGGAGAGAGGGGAAAAGGGACTTGGTCAGAGCCATTAACGCTAGTGCAAATTGCAAAAGCATAGCCTACACTATAGTCTGCAGTCTGTATATTTGTAGTGGACTACCGAAACCAAGTTCTGTGTCTAGTGTCTCAGACTCAAAGATTTGCAGTTGAGTTTGTATAGATCTATAGGTGTTATTGTTCGAGGTACATGTACATGTACACATGTACATGTGTATCGTGGGAACCCCCGTTTTCGACGCTACACGTTTTCGACGCTTAGCCTTCTAACTCACATCGCACTATGAAAACAACTCCGTATAACGATCTCAGACTTCGTATCTTACAGTTGGTTTCCTGCTCTTGTCCGTCACCGAAAATGTGGAAATTTAAGGCTTTTCCAGTAGGCCAAACTCGTGTTATTCAAAAAGTTGCTCTTTAGGGGTCTATTTTCCTAGGTTCAAAATTGGCAGTTGCTTCGAAGCTCCAGTTTTCTTTATTGTTGGTCCTACAAAAAATCTGAGTGAACTATAACAAACCCCAACATCCGTAGAAAAAAAAAATATCACGCAACTTGAGGCAGTCTGTTCTGGGTAAAAACTATGGAGGCTACTATAGGGCGTCTCGCTTATATAATTTTTATTTTTTTATTTTTTTATTATTATTTAAAGACAAAAAGTAGCATGGCCCAATAGGCTTTTTAAAAAAATGAAAAAAATAAACGAGCAGCTAGAGAAAGTACCAAGAAGGAGGAAACGTGTCTCTTGAGTGAAATTTGGAAAGGTTATAACTGAAGAAGTAGTGAGAAAGAGGATTGTGGATTTTTTTTTAAACGTCACAAAAGAAGACATCAACTAGACCAATACGTTTTAAGCATAAATTATGAATGATTTGAGGAAAGTGTTAGAAGCAGTGTGGAAAAACAAAAACAAAGATGAACACAAAAAAACATACAGGGAAGAATTTAATAGTGCCACACAGCATTTTGAGTTAATTTAAGAATTTATTTTGCGTTTGGCTACACTGGGACACCTTACTAAACACCACTGACGAAAATAGGTGACGGTGCTTACTGCGCGGTGCGCCGCGGACGTCAACAAAAGCGGGTAATCTTACCGAAATGACAGGCTTGATCAACCTTCTCTATAATTATTCTAATAGTCTGTGGTGTGGACAAAGTGACTGAGACCTCTTTTAGTGTGATACTTTCGTCCACATTGTTCAGTTTGAAGAAAAGTCCTTATATCGTCGAAAACCGGTTATTGGAGGATACATGTGGCCATAAAGATACTTGTCCGTGCATTGTCTCTCTCTGGTCTCCATCCACGGCACTGTTTGCCAACTGACTCCAAATGAATTGAGGAGTGACATGACTTAGCAGTTTGTCTGTGGCTCAATCCTTTGGGTTAAAGCTACTGTTCAAACACGAATTGAGGGGGTTCAAGTCCAGGTACCGGTACATTTACATCATTTTTGTACGCAAAATCGCCCAAAACAAGGCTGAAAAGCCACTCAAGGTTAAGGGCTAGAGAAAGACGAAGATAGTGAAGGACCCAGGAAGGCTGGAGATGTACCGTACATGTAGTAATTAACCAGGGCTGGACCTTAGCACTAGCCCGGCGGTCATTGTCTAGTGAAAACAGCAGCGGGCTAGTAAAATGACCCACTTTGCTAGCCCCGGAGACTAGTAAAAAGTAGACAGCGGTGTGGCGGCAAAAAATGATGCAGACGGGGATGAGAAAGTAGAAACTAAGAATTCGTTTTACTTGACATGATAACCTTTTAAACTCAATATTAATTTGACAGGGCTAGTAAAACTTGCTACGGGCTAGTAAAAAACTCAATTTAATAGCCCGGTAGGCTAGTAAACAAAAACCTTAAGCGCGAGGCTTGTTAACCTTCCTTTTAAAAAGGGCAAGATCGTAGGCAGATGGAAACCAAGTACCAGGAAGGGACAGTAGGGTTTCTGCGATGTTTGCATTCTTGGGGGAAACACTACCTGAGTAAATGAGAGATGTGTGTTTGATGAGCCACTGTCCGCACTGCTCATTGACAGTGTGCTCACAAAGCAGCCAGTTGAGATGGTCCTGCACTGCGCATCAATATTAGCCCAATGACCAGGGGACAATTTCATAGAGCCACTTAAGCACCAAAATTTGCTTAACCACAAAATGTCATGATTCACACGATCACTTTGCCAACTCATGCCGAGTGAAGGATGGTGGAATACAGGTCAGATGCATTTGACATCGCATCGTAATGTGCTTTTTACTCATTTTTACATGGGTAAGATTTTTTGCTCTTAGCAGATTTTCACACTGAATAAGCTCTATATTGGCCCCTGAGACACGTGTAGGGCAATAACATTAATTAGCAACATGATTTCTAATGTGCAATAGAGTGTTAAATTTAACAGTGCAGCAAAAATGTCCAATTGATGTTATAATCGCTATTTCTTAGGTATACATGTACTGTACTTGTACTCAAGAATAATTCTTTTGATTTAAAGATGATTGCGACAAAAATGATTGAGAATCAGAATTTCTATACTTCACATTTGACAGACACACAAAATGATTAACTTATTACAAACAGCCTAGCAATATCACTCTACAAAAACAACAACAGAACTTTGTGGTATTTTGAAGAGTTAGGTACCGCGGTATGCAGTGCAAACCCAGCTCATACAAAACACAATACTGCACATGGTACAGTAAACTGTACATGCAGGGGTGGATTTCACAAAGCCTTGTGATGCATCGTAACTCTACTTACGATGGATAACCCAACGTAAGGTTGCACACAATATACGGTTTCTGTGCATCGCTCACTGTCTTGCTATTGATCGTAAGTTATGATGAGTTTGGTGAAATCGACGCCTGGTCTACATGCGCGTGTACATGTTTCAAAGTAATTCTTAATCATCAGTAATTACTTCAGAGTCAGACAGGAGTCCCTTTTCAATATCAGGTTACAGACAAACTGACAAATGTGCCTCACGATGTGTAACACTAGACCTGAATGTTTCATTACTGAAACTAAAACTAAAACTACCAGGCATAACCCATGCCCTTAAAGGGATAACACAACATTGGTCGAGGTCAAAGAATAGCATCCACACGTTGTCTGATCAAACATATGTACGAAATAGAACACCTGTGAAAATTTCAGCTCAATCCGCCAACCGAGTCTCGAGAAATGAGTGAAAACCTCTTCATTTGTTTCGCGAAAATGCAGCATTCAACGCCGTACTGTTCCGAATAATAGTTTAGATCTCGAATAAAAGTTTAGATTTCTCCCCAAATACAACATTTTAGGCAGAAACATTTCAGTGCGAGGTTTCTACCATAACCTTCTTCAAACTATAAGTTTCATGTAAATCTGTGAACATTTATGTTTTTCGATTTTACCAATGTTGTGTAGGGGCTTTAAAGTTAAAAGTTCACTGCCTATAAAATACAATTACACAGTAAATATAAACTTAAAGTCTTCCCTTTGTTTCTTTGAAATTATGCAGGAAATAATAACAAATTTAATGCGTCTTACAAACTGCTTAAAAAAATTACATTAAATTTTATATCAAAATTTCAAAAATCTCAACAATTTAGAGCTGACATTCATCTTCTGAGTAGATCCTTCCAAGTTTTCAACCCATAACCTTAAAATTTACTGATTAAGCATGCACAGTGTATCACTTTATAGGCCCCTAAATATTTATGTTTTGTGTGTTGGACTGTTGGTGCTAAATCGAATCGCAACTCTTGCAAAAGTAGACATGGTCATAAAACATCCCATGTACCAAGAGAAAAGATTGAATTATAATTTTAAACATTCTTTCCCTCCATATCTATACAGTACTGTAAAATATATACATTGTACACACTACAGACTGTGTTATGTTAGGGGCTAGGCCCAATGTTGATTTTCTACTTATTCTAGACACATGCCAAGACTTAGTATGACAGACTACAGCAAGAACTTGCTCTTCAACCAAATTTGCACTTTCCAGACATACTAAACATACTAGTGGGCAAATATTCTGTAAAAAATAAAGCCCTAGGACACGAGTTCTAGTAAGTATACATGTAGAAAGTAGTACTAGTAGTAAAAAAATGAAATTCCAAAGTGTGCACTATACTTATTACTTTTTTGAATATAATTTTCAGGAACCTGTTGTGCTGTAGACACTTTTTGCCAACTCAATGTATGGATGTTAGTGTTAATAGTATACAACCATACAGCAATGAACTTTAGTTAAAGAGTTTTAAGTAACAGCAGAAACAATTAGAAAGGGGGAAAGTAGGATACAGGCCGATATAAAGTTGTCCCAGCACATTTCGTTCCGGGCTCGGGTATTTTTTGGACAGCAGCGGCGGGTGCCATTACGACACAATACAAATATTGATTGAAATTGCTGACAAACAAACACCGACAGACCAAAAACTCGAGTTGGAAACAACCAGAAATATCCTCTAGTAGTACTTTCCCCCTCCGAGTCCGAGTTCGAATGTCCACAAGTAAAGTTGTCTGGTTGTTCCAGACCAGCTCAGTCTCTAAATTCAAGACCACCAGGTATTGACAATGCGCCTTTAGTGGACGGCCACGCCTACAGTCACACACCACTTTTCCCCCAAAAAAACGAATCCCAGTTCGACCCGATTTCCCCTCAAAATTTTAGCCTGAATTTCGGCGAGGGTGATAATTTCTGACAGAATTTTACATACCTTAGCGGCCGGTGACTGCCATGGTGGGTCGAAGTTTTCGTCGTTAGCTCCAGCGAGTGCCGAAGTCCAGCAAATATCAGAGCGGCTATTCGACCTGTTGTTGTTGTTGGTGGTGGTCGTTGGTGAAGACTAGCTTCAATTACCGTCTGCTACGCGTGGTAGTGTTACACGCAGTGTGTGGCAGCCAAACTTTTGCCCATCGCATTGAACGCAGCGCTGAACGTGCAGGTAGTATGCTATGCTATGTATGCTGCCGTTTGGCTTATTGACTGCTAGTCTTTGTTTCAAGCCTCCTCAAAAGCGTTCACATGTTTTGTGACGATGGATTGAGCATAGCTCCATTGTTTGAGCATAATTCAAAAGAAGATGACTCAAAAGAAAATGATGATACGTAACTTGATTCAGACACGCATACTTTGATGAATTGGAGGCTTTCCGTTGAATGTCGTCACCGAGCTCGTGTAAGGCGTGCAATTTACAGCAGCATTTCAATCCCATCGTGTGCTACAAAATAACGATTTGAATAAAGTCTATGGCAAGATGCACCCTTAATAATTGAGGGCGCCCTTAATAATTAACGGTCATAGCCAAAATGGAAATGAGGGCGCCCTTAATAATTAAGGGTGACAGCCAAAATGGAATGAGGGCGCCCTTAATAAATAACGGTCACAGCTTTGTGTGCGTGTGCATGGTTAGTTTACGGCACCACGCCCCTCCTTGAAAAAAGTGCTTCGACGAATCATGGACAACAATAATTATTAATGTTATGGAGGGGCAATCAAAGTCGGTTCAAAACCGATACAAGCCTCAATCTTTCGCCACCATGACTTGTTGTCACCTCTTGTTGTCTAAAATAAGACTTAATAATTATAGTGATATACAAAAATGTTGCAAACTGCTTACTGACTAAAATCACAAAAATGCAAATCTTAAAAATTAGTGGGCCTGACGTTTCGATCCTAGCAGGACCTTACTCAAAGGCAGAGTTTCTCAAAGGCAGTAATATTTATATTATAATTTTAATCACACTTTCCACTGAAGGAATAGTGCCCATACACAAGTGGCCTATACATTCTTGGGAGATGCACATTGGACAAGTGGGGGAACTCTACAATTAACGTGAAGCCGTGACCAGAGAAAATAACGCACAACAAAATTGGGTCTTACCCTATTTCTGATAATGTTGGGGGTTCGCCAGCTTTCATGAAAAGCAAAACTCGTCTGATCCTAAAACTCATTTCCACTGCCTAAAATCTAAAAATCTAAATCTAAAATCTAAAATCTAGGTATCTTTCGACTTTTACCAAAGTTGTATTGGGCAAATTAGAAATTAGATGACAATTAATTTGGAGCACGACTCTTACAAGTTAGTGTTTCTTCAAGGCAGTCGATCAGCTCATGCAGGCTCACATGCTCAGCCCAAACCCGGCTTTCGAAAAGAGCCGAAACAAATTGATTAAGGAAAAACTGACGGGAAACTTTGGAACGATGAATTTGAAAGAAAACAAAACGGGCGAAGGAAACAGTGACTGGACCGGGACATGAACCAAGATTTTTAAGACCGGGTTACCCCACCATGGTTACCCCATGGAGGATTACCCTAATCCTTCCTCCAAGCCCCCAAGCTATCCTAGCATTCACGCTGGGAAACTAAGTGCCAGTGACGTCAGACCGTCATCGAGCTGACCGATAACCGAGGTTAAAAAGCAACGCAGCTAATCGAACGCACCGTCTTGAAGCCACCGGCGTTTCGTTTTTAAGTGGGTAACTAATTTTGAACTATTGAGGGCGCTGTTAAATTTTACTGGAGATGGGCGAGTAGGTCGGATGGGCTATTTTCACGGATGCAATCTTTTCTACTACGGTGGCTCCCAAAAGACAACGAAAAAAATATCTTTTCCCACAAAAAGAAATATTCTATAAAATAAATTGTGGGTTATTCTATACGCCGTTTACTGATTCAATTCCGATATTTGTTTACCTTCATTTTGTGCTTACCTTCTTCATTTTCCACGTTTTTCCTTTGAGATTTCCTCCTTAAAAATATTTAATCCACATGTCATTCTACCTCTGAGGTCTCGCTTCACACTAGGATCGAAACATCAGAAAGAGTTAATAAAGAGAGTTGTAAGAGATTTGCACCATTTTCGTAACATTTTCCCCTAATATATTTTTTATTAATCCATTCTTCCTTTGAGAAACATCATGTTAGGATCGAGTCAGTGAGCAGTCCATGTACATAAATACGTCACTTAAAGGCCGCCGTAGTAGCAAAGCAGCCGGATAAATAATTGCTCATCCGGCAATATAGTAAGCTAGCAGGTGACTGGGTGACTGACAACACGATCAGGAAAGTGCGTCATTGAACTTGAAAAGTTGAAAGATGGAAGAAATCGCTCAGATCGGGCCCGTGCCCGCAGATATAAAGAGTGGAAAACAGAAGATCGTGGACATCGTCAGGGTCTCGGCCATCTCCACTGAAGAATTCCTGGAGGATTTCTTCAAGAAAGGTATTTGTCGATGTTGGATTATTGCTTATTATTGGAAAATGGAAGTTGTAATGTATTCGAAATCGAATAAACGATAGACACTACACTGTACTCTAGACTAAAGTCTAAAGTCTCTACTCTACTCTTGCACTCAGTAGCAGTGATAACAACTTATTGATAAAATTCTACATCATTTTGTGTTATATTTTAATTACTAAATTCTGTGTTCGGCAATATTTTTCAGTCTAATAACTAGTACTAGTACTACTACTACTAAGTACTAGTAGTAGTACTAACTATAGTACTAGTACTACTTCTTCAGTAGTTGCGCTAACCGTAACCCTCATCCTCCCGAAGGTCGGAGACTCAGGTCTCCGACCTTCGGGAGGATGAGGGTTACGGTTAGCGCAACTATCTTACAAGTAAAATACAACTACACCGCAAAAGTGTGGAAAAAACCTTTAAATCCAATTTAGACCACCATCACCAGTACCCCCAGAACTGTGGGGTTCTACGTCATCCGCTGCTCTCCCGACCGGAACCCCACAGATAACTAGGCTTTTTTCCCATAGGCTTCTGTGTAACGTTCACTAATGCTGTGGCATAGGGATCAGCAGGTTCAGCATAACTCATAAAATACTGCTTCATTTGGCCCAAGATTTCTAGCAAATGTGGTTTACATACCACGCACCTGTGTGCAACTGTCCATTTGGCGAAAATGTGTCGATTTCCAAAAAAAAATGGGCGAAAACCTCCCGGTTCGGTTGCAACATTCAAACGGCAGCTCCGTAACTGGCAGTCTGGTCCCTGTAGTACGGTATAGCGCCTTGCTGCAAAGACGTACAGGGGACCAGACTGCCAGTTGCGGTGCTGCCGTTTGGATCTTGCGACCAAACCGGGAGGTTTTCGCCCATTTTTTTTTGGAAATCGACACATTTTCGCCAAATGGACAGTTGCACACAGGTGCGTGGTATGTAAACCACATTTGCTAGAAATCTTGGGCCAAATGAAGCAGTATTTTATGAGTTATGCTGAGCCTGCTGATCCCTATGCCACAGCATTAGTGAACGTTACACAGAAGCCTATGGGAAAAAAGCCTAGTTATCTGTGGGGTTCCGGTCGGGAGAGCAGCGGATGACGTAGAACCCCACAGTTCTGGGGGTACATCACCAGTTCATTAATTGAATTATAAACAATCATAATTAATGATTATTGACAATCACAATGTACATACATGTATGTATCATCATGTATTGTCTCAGTGATCGTGTAGTCTGTAGTCTGTAGACAATATCCAAAAAAAATTACACAGTTTTCCCCAAAAAATCCATGATTTTGTGGCTCGTATGTAACTGTAAGAATACTGAATAATATAGTAATACTAGTAATACTTTAGTGATACTAATAATGCTGTAATAGTGAAGTGCATGTTTTGTGCACAGCCGCGAACTGACCATCGTCTGGTTACCACGTATACGTTAGCGACCAAGTTGGTCACAGACTGAGTTGATTGACACCGTTGTGTGACCATGACCTGTACTATACAATGTAGATGTTCCAGTGATCATCACAGATGTGGCCAGTGAGTGGCCGGCCGCTAACTGGACACTGGCCTCCCTCCGGTCCAGAGCTGGCCACAACAAGGCCTTCATCCGACAGAACACCAGCAAGCTAGACTACAAGGTATGTACTAGGCTCTCCCCTACCTAGAATAGGATGGTAGACAATTGTTCAACCACACGGCCTCAACATCCAAGAGAGGAATGATCAGGGATGTAAGACTTCCGGAAATTTCCGGATTTCCGAAAATGGCGTGATTTTATTTTATTTTATTTTTTTTACTTACTTAAAACTTTATCTCAAACACCTTATCTGTTAAAACCCTAAAAACTGCACGCCTGCCGTGAATCTCTTGGTCGCATAAGCGGTTATTCACAGTCACATCTCTCAGTCGCGTAAGCGCATAATTTATTGGCCTTCGGTGATTTTCAGGAAATGACTTTGTCGGTCACGTACCTCCAAGTATGATTAACACCTTGCATGTTTACCAATAACCCTTCTTTTGTGTTCACTCCTCCATTTTTTTCTCTTTGACCCTTTCCCTTTGATCTTTCCCCGTCTACTACCTAATCCCTACTCTAAGTCTCTAACCCCTGCCCTTCCCTTTGATCTACCAGCTATCCTCTGCATCCTTTATCTGTCATCTGTGTCCCTATTGCTCTCCCCTTCCTATTTGGTTTTGTCCCTGTCATTCTGCCTTTGAGAAAGGTCCAGCTTGGATCGAATCGTCAGGCCATCGCATCTTGTGGATATTTGTTCAGATATTTCACTTTCTTCACCGGCTGTTGTTCCAATTGCAGCTCGGCAAAGCCTACAACATCCGTGAGAGCACGCTGGGAGAGTACATTGATGACTTGCAAGAGGACAACAATCGCGCCAGGAATTCCTACTTAGCTGTGCAGAATATTAAGAGCACCTTCCCTGAACTGGAGGTAATCTTTTAGCTGCGCGTTCAAGACTTGACTCCGCAGAGGGATCCCACCGAATTCTGGCTCCGCTATTACCCAAGTTCTCCTCGGTGCAAAAATCTTTTATGATACACCATGATAGCCGCCACTATAGAGATTCTTATCCGCCACACGACCTCGACCAGCTCGGTGGTTTAGTGATTTAAGACGTCTGCACTAGAAAGTAGGAGTCGTGGGTTCAAATCGGTGGCAAGTTTTTGGAGACAAACTCTTGAGGTGGTCCATCAAAAGTATGAGTTGGGCTGCCTCACGGGTTGATATGCAGGGTAAAGCCTGGTTGATTCCCAAGAAATTGGTTTGGATAATCTCATTTTTTTTTATTTTTTTTGCAAAGCATCTGAGCGTAGTTCCACTATTTCACTGCGATTCAACTCTTAAAGGCCCAATACAACATTTGGAAGATCGGAAAACATCGATGTCCACAGATTTCCTTCTAATCAACACAGTTTGTAGATGGTCATGATAGAATCCTCATGTTGAAATTTTACGGTCTGGGATGCTGTACTTCTCAACAAATCTTCACTCAAACATCGACAAATTGTTATTACTCGCAAGTAATAAACTATTTCTTACACTACAGTGCGGTGCAAAAACCGTGACTTTTTTTTGCCTCTTTCTGTTTTCTCGGATAATCATTTGAGCTAAAAATTGCAGGATTTCTTTTTTGGAATGTTTAATGCTTTAACACAAACTGTGGCAATCTTTTGACATTTACCAATGTTATTTAGGCCTTTAATCATTACCTCCTGGTTCTGTGCTGACACTTGTAGGCAGATGTTCCCATACCAGACTACATCGGCAAGATTCACCTGGGACCGTACCTGTGGATCGCTACCAAGGGCCACTATGGTAAAGAAGTAATCCAAACAATTATTACTGTTGCAAACTGCTTACTGACTGAAATGACTAAAATGCAAATGATCAATAATTAGGAGGGCCTGATGTTTCCATCCTAGCAGGACCTTTTTTCAAATGCAGAATTAAAGAAAAAAATTATAAATTTGAGAAATGTTCAGTGATTGAGGTGACACCATGTGCTTTATATCTTTTGGAATTGGGGCTAAACGGATGCATTGACTATGGCTTGAAAGTACACACGAGTCTATGGAAGTCGTCAACAAGCGCCTGCAGCCAGTTCCCATAGGAAATAGACCCCTGGTCTCAGTCCATAGACTCGTGTGACATCTGAAGCCATAGCCATTGCCACTACTCCACTCCTAACCAGCCCCAATGCTCTGTCTTCCAAGCAGACACATGTACAGGAGATCTACATGTAAGCTTGTCCTTATTTTTCTTTGTGGTCAGAATACTGCCACTTTGACCCAGACGATGGGTTGCTGGTCGTCCTCTCGGGCCGCAAGAAGGTCCGACTGTATGGGTGTGAGCCGGCTCCCCTCTACCCCAACCCCTTGGGGTCAAAAGGTCGCACAATACAAGCCCAGGTGAACTGCGATGACCCTGACTTTGACGCGCATCCGGCATTTGAGTATGCGACATGTTACCGTGGTGAAATCGGTCCTGGTGAAATGTAAGTAGAGGTGGCTCTTATAGTCACAATGCCATATGAATATGAGCATGTCTATCGTTCGTTTGATTGCTTGGTGGCTTGATTGCTGGCTTGATTGCTAGGCTGCTTGCTTGTTAGAATGGTTGGTTGGTTGTTTGTTGATTGATTGATTGATTGATTGATTTATTGATTGATCGATTGATTGATTGATTGATTGATTGATTGATTGAATGGTTGCTTAACTTAAAATTTAGTGTGCCTGATGTTTTGATCCTAGCAGGACCTTAACTTGCTTGAATGATTGATTGCTTGCTTAGTTGCTTGACTTTTTACATGATTACTTGCTTGCTTAAATTAATGGTTGTTTGCTTGCTTGATTGATGCATTGGCTAGTTGATTGCTTTATTGCATGATTGCTTGATTGGCTACTTGGTAGCTTGATTGATTGATTGATTGATTGATTGATTGATTGATTGATTGATTGATTGATTGATATGCTACTTGGTTACTTGATTACATTACTTGCTTGATTGCTCGATTGCTTGCTCACCATCTGAATGTTGTATCTTGTCATTGGTGCTAGGCTGTACATCCCTTCCTTTTGGTGGCATCAGGTCACTTCCGTAGAGATGTCCATCTCGGTCAACTACTTCTACGGCGATGCGGGGGAGAATAATTTCATCACAAAAGCCATGGTGAGTTAGCATTGGCCCAGAAATCATCAGGTTGCCAGCAGGAGTGGCAGGTTTGAATCCCATCCGAGCTGCCCTGAAATGTTTTCATCAGACATCAAGCAAAGCACTGGGCATTAAGTTCTTATCACGTTTTTTAATCGTGATCCACTTTTCAATTTTTTTTCCAGTGGGAACGCACCCATTGAATTACATTCTCCTCGATGCAAACATCATGTTATAATTACCGGTATCTAAAACAGAGGGCAACATTTTTGTCTTACTCTATTGAAGGCCATCAAGAAGTGGTCGGCGTTCTCTCACTGGCTCTTGAACGTTGTGGAGCAGAATCGCGGCTTTGATTGTCTCCAGCTTGTCCTGGCCCACCTGCCCGAATCCCTGGCCTCCTTTCTCTTCAAGGAATGGAAGGAGAGGGTCTCGGTGGAGCAGGTCCAGACCTTGGTCTGTCTGATCATGGACTACCTGGGGCTGGAGGAGCTGCCCACGGACCAGACTCGGACCAGCAAGAACCCTCCACCTCTGAAGATCAGGGGACTGCTGTGGAGGAAGTGAACGGGGTTGGAATGGGGTTGAGATAGGGTTGAGTTGGGGATGGGGTTGAGATTGGATGGGGTTGGGGTGGGTTGGTTGGGATGGGTTGGTTGCGATGGGTTGGGATGGGGTTGGGATGGGATGGTTGGGATGGGTTGGTTGGGATGGGTTGGGATGGGGATGGGTTGGGATGGGGTTGGGATGGGATGGTTGGGATGGGTTGGTTGGGATGGGTTGGGATGGGGTTGGGATGGGATGGTTGCGATGGGTTGGTTGCGATGGGTTGGGATGGAGTTTGGATGGGTTGGTTGGGATGGGTTGGTTGCGATGGGTTGGGATGGGGTTGGGATGGGATGGTTGGGATGGGTTGGTTGGGATGGGTTGGGATGGGGTTGGGATGGGATGGTTGGGATGGGTTGGTTGCGATGGGTTGGGATGGAGTTTGGATGGGTTGGTTGGGATGGGTTGGTTGCGATGGGTTGGGATGGAGTTTGGATGGGTTGGTTGGGATGGGTTGGTTGGGATGGGTTGGGATGGGGATGGGTTGGGATGGGGTTGGGATGGGATGGTTGGGATGGGTTGGTTGGGATGGGTTGGGATGGGGTTGGGATGGGATGGTTGGGATGGGTTGGTTGGGATGGGTTGGGATGGGGATGGGTTGGTTGGGATGGGTTGGTTGGGATGGGTTGGGATGGGGTTGGGATGGGATGGGTTGGTTGGGATGGGTTGGGATGGGGATGGGTTGGGATGGGGTTGGGATGGGATTGGGATGGAATGGTTGGGATGGGTTGGTTGGGATGGGTTGGGATGGGATGGTTGGGATGGGTTGGGATGGGGTTGGGATGGGATGGGATGGGTTGGGATGGGGTTGGGTTGGGGTTGAGTTTGGGATGGGGTTAGGATTGGGTTGGGATGGGATTGGGATAGGGTTGAGTTGGGAATGGGGTTGGGATGGGGTTGGGATGGGTTGGGTTGGGATGGGGTTGGGATGTGATGGGGTTGGGATGGGTTGGGATGAGATTGGGTTGGGTTGGGATGGGGTTTGGATAGGGTTGGGATGTGATGGGGTTGGGATGGGTTGGGTTGGGATGGGGATGGGATTGGGTTTGGATTGGGTTGGGATGGGGTTGGATGGGGTTGAGATGGGGTGTGTTATGAGTGAAGGGGGACAAAAAGATCAAATGATGTCAAGGGAAAACTAATCGGTAACTTGTTAACAATTTGTGAAAAAAATGGCAAAGAAAACGTTTACTGGAACTGGACTTGAACCCAAGACCAGTGTTCTTCCCATCTTAGCTATCCATCCCTTAGATGGTGGCCTTCCCTAATAGTCAACTAGTCTTTGGCACACCAGTGCTCTTACCATCTTAGCTATGCATCCCTTAGATGGTGGCCTTCCCTAATAGTCAACTAGTCTTTGGCACACCAGTGCTCTTACCATCTTAGCTTTCCAGCCCTTAGATGGTGGCCTTCCCTAATAGTCAACTAGTCTTTGGCACACCAGTGCTTTTACCATCTTAGCTATCCAGCCCTTAGATGGTGGCCTTCTCTAATAGTCAACTAGTCTTTGGCACACCAGTGCTCTTACCATCTTAGCTATCCATCCCTTAGATGGTGGCCTTCCCAAATAGTCAACTAGTCTTTGGCACACCAGTGCTCTTACCATCTTAGCTATCCAGCCCTAAGATGGTGGCCTTCCCTAATAGTCAACTAGTCTTTGGCACACCAGTGCTCTTACCATCTTAGCTATCCATCCCTTAGATGGTGGCCTTCCCAAATAGTCAACTAGTCTTTGGCACACCAGTGCTCTTACCATCTGAGCTATCCATCCCTTAGATGGTGGCCTTCCCAAATAGTCAACTAGTCTTTGGCACACCAGTACTCTTACCATCTGAGCTATCCAGCCCTTAGATGGTGGCCTTCCCTAATAGTCAACTAGTCTTTGGCACACCAGTGCTCTTACCATCTGAGCTATCCAGCCCTTAGATGGTGGCCTTCCCTAATAGTCAACTAGTCTTTGGCACACCAGTGCTCTTACCATCTTAGCTATCCATCCCTTAGATGGTGGCCTTCCCAAATAGTCAACTAGCCTTTTCTTTTTCAGTCAATAGCATATAACGAAAGTAATTCAGATTGAAATAGTTTCACTAGGAAGCCGTTATTGAAATTAACAAAAAAAAACTACCAGATTTTCTAAAAAGTTAGAGGGCCTGACGTTTCGATCCTAGCAGTACCTTTCTCAAAGAAACATTTCAAATTACATTTCTAAGTTAAACAAACTAAAGTGATATACAAAGATGTTGCAAATTGCTTACTGACTAAAATTACCAAACAAACCAAATTAAATTTCTGTAATGACTGCCATTGTTGAGCCGAGTAATGTCTGTCATTGAATATATTTTTATGCCAAATCATTGTGAAATATGTAAATAAAAGACGAGAGAATCAGTAGCTACTTGAAAATTTGATTTGTGTCAGTCTGCCTGTCTTGATTGATTGTTTGTTTGTTTGTTTGTTTTTGTTATTTAATTAATTAACTGACAATACGTCTGACAGGGGGTCTGTTCATTGGGTGTACATGTAGATGAGTTTGTTTTTCAGTTTGCACATAATTATTGGATATTGTTAAATGGCAAAGATAAATTTGACTGAAGCAGGACTCTGATCAAGTAATGAAGATGACTTATTATTATTGATCAGGCCTTCAGGGTAAAGGAAAGATAAAGGAACCTAATTTGATGTGGTCATTCAAGGAAAGCTGGACATTCAAAGTGATTCCAAGATGTTTCACAGAGGATGCAGATTTTTGTGAAGGTAGTGCCAGAAAGAACACAAACCTTAAGATGCCAGTCTTCCCAGATAGTCAACCAATTCGACATTTTTTTTAAACAAAATTAAAAGTTTCAAGCCAGTTTTCCCTTGATTTGGTGCAATTTGCGAGTCGTTGTGCAATGTTTATTGGTTGTGTACGAATTCCCTTGTGTGCACCATCCCCTTGTTGGGGTCTTTTTCATGAGCCGCCTATGCAATCCATACACGAAGTCACAAGGACTGGAATACACACAGTACATGTACAATGTACATGTACCTGTACAGTACATGCATTAATACATGTACATGTACATGTACATGCACCTGTTCGTACAGTACAGGTGTATGTACAGTGTACGGTACGTGGAATTAACCGAACGCATGCAGCGAAGCGGTAGTAAGTTTATTATCACAGTATTATCATACGCATAATGTATAGTATAATATACGTGGCACGAACGAACAAAACAGGCTGTCGTTTACCATGTTTACAATGAAAGCTTCACAATGCAAATAACGTGCCATGAAATTGAAAAGGAGTTGGTTCAGTTGCTCTGTATTTACACACGAGATTGAGGGACTAACGGAGAATGCCAGCAGGGTATGTGCAGGTTAAGAACGATCGATCGTTCGGATCGGAATGGGAAAACTGAGAAAATTGTGCGAGTGATCGCAAGGAAGCGGCGATCCAAGTGAAACATCACGGGTGAGTTACCAATGTGTGAGTCCTTCAACCATGGAGGAATATCATCCATGCTTCAACTCAGGCTGTACATTGAATAATAAACATCAGATCGTCGGTACTAATTATATTGTGATGTATCACCCGTAAACACAGCCTAGGCCCGAGAATCTTGCTCTTCAGTTAACTGTTACGGCGTAATAAGTCCATGCTTAGTCCGAGCAAGTAACTTGGAGTTGGACCTTTACAATTGCCCCTTAAATTAAAAACAAACAAAACTGGAGAGGGTCGGGCGATATCCTCCAAAGTCCAATTATTATTTGTTTAAATTAAAGGGCGATTGTAAGTGTAACAATGTTCGCACAATGTTTACAACTTTACACTAAAAAGGTCTACGGTGATTTTTTATACAAAAATGTTTCAAACTAAAATTACCAAAATGCAAATCTTAACATTTAGTGGGCCTGACGTTTCGATCCTAGCAAAACCTTTCTCAAAGGCAGAGTGCCATCAGGCCCACTAAATTTTAAAAAGGTCTTAAATTTTTTTTAAAGGCTAAAAATAAGTGTCAGTATTCAGTCATTGAGTCAGTATCACCATGGAACTATAGCTCCATTGTTTCACCAAAGGAAGAAATGACAATGGCTAGTATTGTCTGCATAACAATAGGTGATCTATTGTCGAGTTTTGTGGACTTTTGATTTAGTTACAGAGGGTATTAATAAACTAAAATGTTGCCTGAACTATTAGTATAACTGTAAATAGAGGACAGTCAGATAGAAAGATTTTTAAGGGTTAGCCCAGACTGTCTGTATAGACAGTAATACTAGTACTAGTACTAGTACTAGTAGTACTAGTCACAAATAGAAACAAGACAGAGCTACATATATGTGTCTGGATAAACAAAACAGCATGTGGGTTTTCCTCTTCTTCTGTTTTTCCGACGAATGAGCTGAAAAGCTACTAAATGTTTCGAAATGACAGTCGGGTGAAAACACGTCTAGAAACAGTACTACTACTACCAGTATTAAGACTAGTACTTTTCAGCTGCGCTGTACATAGCGGAAGAAAAGTCCCCAAACACTTCAGATTTCTGACCGTAGAGGGACTTGTGTCTATCTACTAACTACCAAAGTCAAAGCCCCTGACTGTATTTCACATGAATGTGTAGATCCTCCCCCCAATTTTTTTTTTTAAATTCCAGCTTAACAGCGGGATAATATTCATTATTCAAGACTTCTCTATTCTTTTGATCAACAGCAGCACTCGAGTATAATTCCAGAAATGCATGCACAGGACCAGACCGTGTGCCCGGGGTGACAAGGAAGCTGACGTCGAGTCCCCCCAAACGCTAGATGACGGCGACAAAATGACGGACACAGCCAACCAGCAAGGGAGCCCGTCCTCCAAGAAGATCTTCATCCTGGTCGTGGGGCTAGCGGCATTGCTGACCCTGGTCCTGGTGCACTTGACTGGCCAGTGGGTTGGCCAGAGGATGTTCGCCAACGAGCTGAGCGGCCGGCACAGACTCAAAGAGACTGGTACCCAGACCAGACTGCAGTCACGCCGCTGGAAGGTCCAGTCCGATCCGGAAACTGCGGCCGGCGATTCGCCGGGGAGTTCCGAGAAGCACTCCCTCGCTCGTCACAAGGGGGAGCGGAAGTCGGAATCGCGTCGCCACGACGCGTCCGATTGGAGAGAGATCTTCCTGGCGGAGGACGAGAGGGACCAGACTATACCCAAAGACAGCAGGGGAGGCCATAGTCCTGCCCACAGTGCCCCTGGGCACCAGATCACCAACCTGGAGAGTGCCGTGCGAGCGGTGACCAGGGAGAGTCTGAAAGGGTCCAAGGCTAAGAAAGCAGGGCATGGGAAAATAAATGGCCACTCGTATAGCTGGAACGATCGTGACAGGAACTCACACCTAAGTCTACCACTTCGTAACACAACTGAGTCCAACTGGAAGGTACCGGTAGTATCTTCTCTGTTAACCACTTTTTTTCCAGTGACCATTACCGCCATACAGGTTTTTTTAAGACAATAGGTCATTTCCAAAACTCGCTCAAAAAATCGGGAACCCTATCTGTGAAATTAATCAATAAGGATACAGGGCCTACTAAGTGTGCAAGTGAGTTGAACCTGGCACAATTCGGACATCTGTGTGGCTTTTATCAAAGGATTATCCGTTTAAAAAAGGGCCCATTAATTCAGTCTGTTTATCTGTGTTCATGTTGAAGTTCCCCGTTGCTATATCAGTCTAGAACAATTTTTGTGACCTTCCTCAATTCTCCAGAATCCTCCGGGTTGTGTTGGAGGATTGTGGCAACTGGCAACTGGCAAGTATGAAAATTTCCAGTTGGAGGATTGCAGAGGATTGAGGAAGCATGCTACAATGAGATCTTGGAGGATTGTGAAGGATTGAGGAAGGTTGTTAAATTTACTTTGGAGGATTGTGGAGGATTGTGAAGGATTGAGGAGGGTTCTATGTAAACATTACTAGGAGTTAGGGTTACGTTTTTGTGTGTGACAACTGGGCAGCTTTGCTAGAAGATACCGGGTAAACCCTTTTAACTGACCTAGACAATTTCAACTTCCACCAGAGAGAGAACGCCCTCATCTTCAATCGAGTGGGCAAGTGTGGCAGCCGCAGTGTCATTGACCTTCTCCGTAAGCTAGCCAAGAGGAACCACTTCAACCTGGTGTCGTCCACTGTGTACAATTCAACGGCCGTCAGCACTGACTGGCAGGTGAGTTGTAGTGTGATTAAGCTCCAAGGTTTTGAAGGGGGGGAGGATTTGGGCAAGATTTTGAGAACAATTTGTCTAACCCATCCTAATGCAAAAGAAGCTGTCATAATTCTGCTGAAAAGCTGCATCCTTTTTGTTCATTCCCCTGACCTGCTGTCGTCAATTGTTCACTTTGTTCAAAAGTTCCCAGTCAGTTTTTCCTTTTTGGGGGGGGTTTGACCAGAAACAGCTTCAACAAGACCATTTTCTAATGAATTTCTTGTTCTCTTCTTTGTTCAAGAATTACATTGCCAAGACCCTGGATCAGATGCAGACGCCTTATCTATATCAGAGGCATCTTTTCTTCCTTGACTTCACCACGTGAGTGAATTGACTGGAACATTTGTTTGTGAAAGTTTACCCAGGAGCTCTTGGTCATTTTCTGGTCAGTTGTTGGAGTGTGTGGCAGTGTACTGACCATTGGTACCTTACCCAACAAACTCCAACAAAATTCAGCAGCAGCATGCTATCCTTGGGGTACCTAATCCAACAAACTCTAACAAAACCTGATGTTGGATTTTGTGAGGTTGGGGAACGTTTGGGTTAAGGGAACCCACATTGAATCTGAGTTGAATGTGATAGTGAGCAAGCACCTGACAGAACAGACAGACCAATGTAGAAGGTGGTGGCAATGCCATGTCTCACTGAGGTGAGCAACCACCTGACACCTGAACAGAATAGACAAATGTACATGTAGAAGGTGGTGGCAATGCTGTGTCTCACTGAGGTGAGCAACCACCCGACAGAACAGAACAGACAAATGTAGAAGGTGGTGGCAATGCCGTGTCTCACTGAGGTGAGCAACCACCTAGCAGAACAGACAGACAAATGTAGAAGGTGGTGGCGATACCGTGTCTCACTGAGGTGAGCAACCACCTGACAGAACAGACAGACAAATGTAGAAGGTGGTGGCAATGCCGTGTCTCACTGAGGTGAGCAACCACCTGGCAGAACAGACAGACAAATGTAGAAGGTGGTGGCAATGCCGTGTCTCACTGAGGTGAGCAACCACCCGACAGAACAGACAGACAAATGTAGAAGGTGGTGAAAATGCCGTGTCTCACTGAGGTGAGCAACCACCCGACAGAACAGACAAACAAATGTAGGTGGTGGTAATGCCGTGTCTCACTGAGGTGAGCAACCACCTGACAGAACAGACAAACAAATGTAGAAGGTGGTGGTAATGCCGTGTCTCACTGAGGTGAGCAACCACCCGACAGAACAGACAGACAAATGTAGAAGGTGGTGAAAATGCCGTGTCTCACTGAGGTGAGCAACCACCCGACAGAACAGACAAACAAATGTAGAAGGTGGAGGTAATGCCGTGTCTCACTGAGGTGAGCAACCACCTGACAGAACAGACAGACAAATGTAGAAGGTGGTGGCAATGCCGTGTCTCACTGAGGTGAGCAACCACCCGACAGAACAGACAAACAAATGTAGAAGGTGGTGGTAATGCCGTGTCTCACTGAGGTGAGCAACCACCTGAAAGAACAGACAGACAAATGTAGAAGGTGGTGGCAATGCCGTGTCTCACTGAGGTGAGCAACCACCCGGCAGAACAGACAGACAAATGTAGAAGGTGGTGGCAATGCTGTGTCTCACCGAGGTGAGCAACCACTCGACAGATGATGTAGCTATCACCAACGTTAGAAGTTAGATAGGTAGAACTTTGCCAAATCAAATGACGCCTACATTGAGGCTGGGCAGATTTGACATAGATTCCAATGACAAAAAGGTTTCTATTTGTCAATGAACCCGTGCTGTTTATTCTCTTGTAGCTATGGAGCCAGACAGCCAGCGTACATCAACATCATCCGAGACCCCATTTCTCGTTTTGTCTCCAACTATTACTTCAAGAGGTTTGGGGATGGACGGAGCGATCAGAAGTATAAAGGCAGCGAGGAGGCAAAGTACAGGGTTGGTAGAAGCACTTCCTTCAAACCCTAACCCCCTAAGCTCACGGTCTAGAAAGCCTTCTGGGTCCACCGTACTTCCAACGACTGCTCACATGTTTGTGAGTTGCTGGCAGTGAGCCTGTCAAACTTCACCGGGACTGGTGTGGGCAACGATGCTAATACCTGACAACTGTTGAATTTAGATTGATTGCAAAGGAGATGTCCGACAGCAGCTTGACTGGACCGGAAATTGAACCCGAGACCTCTGGTTTTTGAGTACCAGGACTCTTACCAGCTATCCAGCCCTTAGAGGGTGGCCTTCCCTAATAGTCAACTAGTCTTTGGCACACCAGCGCTCTTACCATCTTAGCTATCCAGCCCTTAGATGGTGGCCTTCCCAAATAGTCAACTAGTCTTTGGCACACCAGTGCTCTTACCATCTGAGCTATCCAGCCCTTAGATGGTGGCTTTCCCTAATAGTCAACTAGTCTTTGGCACACCAGCGCTCTTACCATCTGAGCTATCCAGCCCTTAGATGGTGGCCTTACCTAATGGTCAACTAGTCTTTGGCACACCAGTGCTCTTACCATCTGAGCTATCCAGCCCTTAGATGGTGGCCTTCCCTAATAGCCAACTAGTCTTTGGCACACCAGCGCTCTTACCATCTGAGCTATCCAGCCCTTAGAGGGTGGCCTTACCTAATGGTCAACTAGTCTTTGGCACACCAGTGCTCTTACCATCTGAGCTATCCAGCCCTTAGATGGTGGCCTTCCCTAATAGTCAACTAGTCTTTGGCACACCAGCGCTCTTACCATCTTAGCTATCCAGCCCTTAGATGGTGGCCTTCCCAAATAGTCAACTAGTCTTTGGCACACCAGTGCTCTTACCATCTGAGCTATCCAGCCCTTAGATGGTGGCTTTCCCTAATAGTCAACTAGTCTTTGGCACACCAGCGCTCTTACCATCTGAGCTATCCAGCCCTTAGATGGTGGCCTTACCTAATGGTCAACTAGTCTTTGGCACACCAGTGCTCTTACCATCTGAGCTATCCAGCCCTTAGATGGTGGCCTTCCCTAATAGCCAACTAGTCTTTGGCACACCAGCGCTCTTACCATCTGAGCTATCCAGCCCTTAGAGGGTGGCGTTCCCTAATGGTCAACTAGTCTTTGGCACACCAGTGCTCTCATCTGAGCTATCCAGCCCTTAGATGGTGGCCTTCCCTAATAGTCAACTAGTCTTTGGCACACCAGTGCTCTTACCATCTGAGCTATTCAGCCCTTAGATGGTGGCCTCCCTAATAGTCAACTAGTCTTTTGCACACCAGCGCTCTTCCCATCTGAGCTATCCAGCCCTTAGATGGCGGCCTTCCCTAATAGTCAACTAGTCTTTGGCACACCAGTGCTCTTACCATCTGAGCTATCCAGGCCTTAGATGGTGGCCTTCCCTAATAGTCAACTAGTCTTTGAAACACCAGTGCTCTTACCATCTCAGCTATCCAGCCCTTAGATGGTGGCCTTCCCTAATAGTCTACTAGTCTTTGGCACACCAGTGCTCTTACCATCTCAGCTATCCAGGCCTTAGATGGTGGCCTTCCCTAATAGTCAACTAGTCTTTGGCACACCAGCGCTCTTACCATCTTAGCTATCCAGCCCTTAGATGGTGGCCTTCCCTAATAGTCTACTAGTCTTTGGCACACTAGTGCTCTTACCATCTCAGCTATCCAGCCCTTAGATGGTGGCCTTCCCTAATAGTCAACTAGTCTTTGGCACACCAGCGCTCTTACCATCTTAGCTATCCAGCCCTTAGATGGTGGCCTTCCCAAACAGTCAACTAGTCTTTGGCACACCAGCGCTCTTACCATCTGAGCTATCCAGCCCTTAGATGGTGGCCTTCCCTAATAGTCAACTAGTCTTTGGCACACCAGCGCTCTTACCATCTGAGCTATCCAGCCCTTAGATGGTGGCCTTCCCTAATAGTCAACTAGTCTTTGGCACACCAGTGCTCTTACCATCTGAGCTATCCAGCCCTTAGATGGTGGCCTTCCCTAATAGTCAACTAGTCTTTGCCGTGTTTGGGGCACAAGCCAGAAGCATTCTCTTATTCTTACGTGATGCCACCGTAAACTTATGCCTTCACCCACTCAAACCTTCAAGTCTTATTATTTACACATGGATCCAGCTCAAAAATATTCGGGAACATTGACAATGACCATTTTTTCTCTTTCAGTCGATCTCAAAGTGTGTCCTGGAAAATCACCTTGAATGTTCCCCCAAAGGGCTCTTCTATATCATTCCCTTCTTTTGCGGTCAGCTTAAAAAGTGCAGGTGAGAGGATACCACAGTCATTTATACAAAAACAAAAAATCTTAGATGGCCTTGCATTTCCATCCTTGAAGGACCTTACTCAAAGGACAAGGCCACTTTTCCACCTTCCAACGGGAAAAATTCAAATTTTAAACGGCTGGAAAAATGCTACAAAGTATGGCAGAGACAGTTGAAGGCCAGTTGCCTTGTCTAAGCTTAGAATAAATTTTTTAGCCATCATTAATAGGATTTATGATGTCATCAAATCATTCAAAGAAAAATTTAATGGGATCAGTGGTCGATTTCACAAAACTCATCTTAATTAAGCAAGACGATGAGCGATGCACAGAAACCATACGGCCTATCACAACTTAAGATGGGTTATCCGTTGTAAGTTGAGTTATGATGCACCATAAGGCTTTGTGAAATCCAGCCCTGGATCTGTGCCCAGGCCTGTGGTTTAACATCAGCTGTTTTACCACCTGAGCTATCCAGTATTGGTGGGGGGGTCTTGACAATAAGTGATCTATCTTAGCCGGGGGGGGGGGGGGGGGGCACAAGTCAGAAGCTTTAACTGCCCTACAGTATATCATCAAGCATCGGGCAAAGCACTGGGAATTCAGTGCTTATCACGTCGAGCAGGGCAAACCCTTACATTCTCCTCAACGCAAACATCATGTTATATCTATGATGCAATGCGGTACCCGCGGCTATACATTATTCAAATTCGCCACACGACCTCGACCAGTTCGCTGCTCAAGTGGTTAAGACGTTTGCATTAGAAAGCAGGAGTCGCGGGTTCGAATCCCACCTGAGCTGCCTTAATTTTTTTTCATCGGGCATCGAGCAAAGCACTCGAAGCTTAAAGCTCCTACACGACATTGGTCGAGGTCAAAGAATAGCATCCATACGTTGTCTGATCCAACATATGCATGAAATAGCACACTTGTGAAAATGTCAGCTCAATCTGCCAACCGAGTCTCGAGAAAGTCGTGAAAACCGCTTTATTTGTTTCGCGAAAATGCAGCATTCAAAGCCGTACTGTTCCGAAAAATAGTTTAGATCTCGGTGAGACGTAAACGAGTTCTTTTACTCTTTTCTCCAAAAAATACAGCAATTTAGACAAATATTTCAGTGCGAGGTTTCTACCATAACCAGCTTCAAACTGTATGAGTTTCATGTAAATCTGTGAGCATTTCTGTTTTTCAATCTTACCAATGTTGTGTAGGGGCTTTAACAAGATTTGAATGTCGAGAAAATGGTGAAAACCGCTTCATTTGTTTCGCGAAAATGCAGCATTCAACACCGCACTGTTCCGAAAAATAGTTATAGATCTCAAGCATCATATCTATGATGTCCTATAAGTATCTCCAAGGATAACGCCCCTCATTTTGCCCCCGTCTCCATTCTAGGTTTCCGTCCCAGTGGGCTCTGGACCGAGCCAAGTTGAACGTGGAGAAGCACTTTGTCATCGTCGGGATCCTGGAGGACCTAGAGGGGACATTCATGGTCTTTGAGAAGGTCATGCCGCACTTCTTCGAGGGCATGGTGCAACTCTTCCGTGAACCAGGCAAGTATTGAGAACAAAGGCTCTGTTTTGGAATCAGCTTATTGTGAAGATAATAATAAAGGACTGTTTACGACTGAAAGATCGTAGACTGGATCAAGGATTCAAACAGTATGCAGGGTTTTTTTTCCCAGGGTGTTGAAAGAAGGTGGGGTGCTTTACCTCCTTGTCCATTGAGCGAGCGCTCAGCCCTTACCGCATGGGGTCCGGGGCCCGCGAAAGGACCCCGGAAAATTTACAATTGAAGAAGCTCTCTGGTGTATGTATGAGCTTTTTCTAAGCTTTTTCAGAGCCCATTTTAAGGAAAAATAGTAGAGTAGTGAGATTGAATGGGGGTTTTTTTTTTTTGGGGGGGGCATTTTGATTATCATTTTGTTGCCCCTTGCTTACACTGGACCGATAGATTGATAAATCATTCATGGTATGAAAGTTCTCACATAAAAATTCAGATCCCTGAACTTTTAGGCCTTGAACTAGTGTTTCTTTTGTCGAAATTTGGAGGGCCTGACGTTTCGATCCTAGCAGGACCTTTCAAAGGTCCTGCTAGGATCGAAACGTCAGGCCTTTCAAAGGTCCTGCTAGGATCGAAACGTCAGGCCTTTCAAAGGTCCTGCTAGGATCGAAACGTCAGGCCTTTCAAAGGTCCTGCTAGGATCGAAACGTCAGGCCTTTCAAAGATCCTGCTAGGATCGAAACGTCAGGCCTTTCAAAGGTCCTGCTCGGATCGAAACGTCAGGCCTTTCAAAGGTCCTGCTAGGATCGAAACGTCAGGCCTTTCAAAGGTCCTGCTAGGATCGAAACGTCAGGCCTCTCAAAGGTCCTGCTAGGATCGAAACGTCAGGCCTTTCAAAGATCCTGCTAGGATCGAAACGTCAGGCCTTTCAAAGGTCCTGCTAGGATCGAAACGTCAGGCCCTCCAAATTTTGATATTCACTTTTGATCATTTCAGTTGGTAAGCAGAATTTCAAAGGTCCTGCTAGGATCGAAACGTCAGGCCTTTCAAAGGTCCTGCTAGGATCGAAACGTCAGGCCTTTCAAAGGTCCTGCTAGGATCGAAACGTCAGGCCTTTCAAAGATCCTGCTAGGATCGAAACGTCAGGCCTTTCAAAGGTCCTGCTAGGATCGAAATGTCAGGCCTTTCAAAGGTCCTGCTAGGATCGAAACGTCAGGCCTCTCAAAGGTCCTGCTAGGATCGAAACGTCAGGCCTTTCAAAGATCCTGCTAGGATCGAAACGTCAGGCCTTTCAAAGGTCCTGCTAGGATCGAAACGTCAGGCCCTCCAAATTTTGATATTCACTTTTGATCATTTCAGTTGGTAAGCAGAATTTGCAACATTTTTGCGTATGTCAATTTTTTTATTTTTTTTTCAGATGAGAAACAGACGAAGAAGAATTCCTCGACCCTGACAAAGTTCAAGGAGAAGCCATCGCCCGAGGCTGAAGCCGTCATGAGAACCTCCATGAAGTTTGAGTACGACTTCTACTACTTTGTGAAAGACCGTCTGGCCAGAATGAAGGAAGCGTACGGGATCAAAACGGAAATCAAGCAACATCGGTGATCACACCGACGAGTGAGAAAGTTGGCTTAGGTTTTTGCTATACGATTGAAGAAGTAGCACATTGTAAAAACAACAAAAATCTCGTCCACAATCTTGGCTGGAACTCTGTCACTATCTCTTATACTAACAGAAGCTTTTCTTCAGAAACGCAACAATTTTCGGGAAATTACTGACTGACTAAGAGTTAAAATATAGGCATCTCAGAAAATTGAGAGAGCTCAAAATTTCCGACTTTCCATCCTAATAACAGGGCTAGCTTTGAGGAATATCGAGGTCAGTTTTCTTCAATGTCTACTCCCGGTCTCCTTAGCATTTTTGTTTTATTAAATCATTAATTTTTGTTTCATTTTTACTTCAGTGACAGCATTTTTCTAGAAGATTGTGCTCCTTCTAAGACCAATGACTAGGTCTGTTCACTGAGTGCTTTTCTGCATTAACCAAAGTGAGCTCGGTTGGGATTTGAACCCATGACTCTCAAAAACCTTAATTAAGATGCTTAGCGCATATGCAAATTTCGTTTTAGTAAAATAATATAAACTTTTCTACCTGGTGCCTTGTTATCGTAAATGTACTATGCAATTTTTTTTTTACTACAGACAAGTGTGCTGAAGCTTAGCATTAATCATGTGTTTACATGAGTTAACTTTGTTACATGTACAATATACATGTTGTACATATACATACAGTCTTAGGAAAACTTTGCCTTCCCTTTATATGCAATTTTCTATTTTTTTAAATAACAAACAAAACAAAGAAAACTGGTTCAGGTTTTTATCGGTTAAAGCGCAAAATCTAATTTAAAACTATATTTTCCTGTGGGTGGTTTTGGGGGTTTTTTTGCTTATATTTTTCTGACTTTTTGGAATTTTTTTCTTCACATTACAGAGATACAAAGGGAACTTAAAAATTCGATCCTAGCAGAACCTTTTTCAAAGGCAGGGTGACAAGGACAAAACAGATACATGTTCACGAAGGAAGGGGGGAGAGAGTGAATAGGACACAGATGAGAAACAAAGGACAAAGAGTGAAGCTGGTAGTTCATCTTGAACAAAGGGAGTTCATCTTGAATGATGTATACCATTTTGTATATAGAAACTGATTATTCTGTCTTATTCTTGGCCTGAAATACTTAGAAGAAAGAGAAAGATGTAAAATCATTTCCAACTCTACTAGAATCAGATGCCCCAAAAAAGTGGCAAACTGCTTACTGACTGAAATGACCAAAATGCAAACATTTGGAGGGCCCTACGTTTCGATACTAGCGGGACCTTTTTCTCTTTTTCTAGACGTTTAAGATTAAGGTTTTCCCATTGGCATTACCCGTCCGATGCCTTAGGAGAAAGATCCTGCTAGGATTGACAGATTTGACACGTCACGCCCTCCGAATTGCGATGGGTCCAACTGTGGTAGCATTCCAGCTCGGTAACTTTTATTTAAAACCGACTTTTAACTCCGTTAACTCTGTACAGTAACTGCAATATCAGAGCAAGTGTATTATATTGAGCCGAAATCTTTACACAAAGTTGGCCAGTAGGCAACCTAAGAAAATGAAGGTGGACAAAGTGGAAGGTTTGCGGTGACCCCATGTAACACTTCTCTTTCGAGAAGGAGTGTGGCTCTGAAAAGGTCTGGTAACTCAGGCTTTTAAGAGTTACCGGCTCTTTTCAGAGCCACACTCCTTCTCGAAAGAGAAGTGTTACAGTACATCACCCTCAAACCTTCCACTCAGTATTTCCACCATGCAAACCTTCAAGCCTTATCTGAAGGTGGACACATTGAATTAAACAATATATTTCAAGTTTGTTATGTTTGATGGAAAAGGCCAGTATGTTGTGAGAAATATTTGTAAGTTTTGTCAGAATACTACGTGTTTTCATTCGACCAAAATTCATCCCAAATACCTGTCCCTTTAAATTGATGAATAAAGTCTTCTGACATGGTGCATGGTGCATGCTAACCCTTGAATTGTCAAAGGCTGAGGTGCCAACTGGTATTTTCCTCAATAAACTGAGTTTGGGAGTTTGATATCTATAGATTGGGAACAGTACCCACCTCACACATTGGATGGGCCACCTCAGGTGTTTGTCTCCAAAATGTCCCACCTCAGTGGTGACAAAAATGTACACAAACACTTAGTGTGATCCCCGAGCTGCTGTAGCCAGGTTTACAACAATTAGATGTTTGCATCTGAATGAAAGCGGGGGTGTGATCCCTGGAGATATAGGACAGTTAATGGTTGAATTGATTCTGACTGGCGCCCCCACCCCGGCAAAGACTAGTTGACTATTTGTGAAGGCCACCATCTAAGGGCTGGATAGCTCAGATGGTAAGAGCACTGATGTGACAAAGACTAGTTGACTATTAGGCAAGGCCACCATCTAAGGGCTGGATAGCTCCGATGGTAAGAGCACTGGTGTGCCAAAGACTAGTTGACTATTGGGGAAGGCCACCATCTAAGGGCTGGATAGCTCAGATGGTAAGAGCACCGGTGTGACAAAGACTAGTTGACTATTTGGGAAGGCCACCATCTAAGGGCTGGATAGCTCAGATGGTAAGAGCAGTGGTGTGACAAAGACTAGTTGACTATTAGGCAAGGTCACCATCTAAGGGCTGGATAGCTCAGATGGTAAGAGCACTGGTGTGACAAAGACTAGTTGACTATTTAGGAAGGCCACCATCTAAGGGCTGGATAGCTCAGATGGAAGAGCACTGGTACGTTAGCCCAGAGGTCTCAGAATCAAGTCCCGGTCCAGTCAAAGTTTTCTTTTTCAAAACAATAGCACCTTAGCATGTGCAAAGGCCTGTGTACAGTACAGATGTAGGGTTCTTCCACATTGCTGTATGTTTCTATATGGACATGCACATAATTATTACAGTGCTTTAGGCTCATTGCCTATACAATCTGTGACCCGTGGAACCTCAAGATATCTTCTATACCAAAACTCATCTACTGCTCAAGTTATGGGTTGCCATCTCAGACTCACAGACTGACAAATTTCCAAGGAAAACGCCAAGTGTGAAGTTACCCGGTTACAGTGAATCAGTTATTTAGCCAGTTTCAGTATTTGTCTAAGAATCCCTTTGAATAAATTGTGCTTTTGAGAGAGAATATCTCGAGTTCCATTCCTACTTCAGTGTTGCCAATCACTGTGACTGTTGGCTTGATTTTGTTTCCAATTCTTAGAAGGTAGCTCCTAGCTGACCAATGACATTTAAAACAATAGGGCCAACACTGACATGGTGATTGTATTTGGAAGAATCAGGCAGTTTTAAGGTTAATAAGTTGTATCTCCCTCCTGTGAGAAACTGCACAATAATACCATCTTTGCAAACACCTCATTAAAGCATTGCTGTATTCTCATCAAACACAAGTCAACGTGAATTTGTTTTACTGCTTTGACTGGGGCATAAATTCAACAGCACCACACTTTCAATACAAGTTTTCAACATCAATTTGTTAAAAGTCCCCCCACCCTCAAAATTAAATCCATCAAATGACTAATTTTTTTGATCCTCGATTAAAAACAAAGGTATCCGATTTCCAAAAAAAAAACCACCCTGATATTTCAATGTTCACTTTGCACGCTGTAAAGGCACCTGCGTGGAATAGCCAGGGTCGACAAGGTGACTTAGTGGGAAAAAAACTAAAAAGTAGTTTGCCCGCCAGACATCCTTTCCTCGGTGCTAATGAAGGATGTCTTCCCCCAAGACATCCCTCGCCGGAAGAACCCCATAAATCACAGCCCAAACGTCTGCAAGTCTTCCACAACTTACAAAGCCCGTGCCTTTGCCGCTCAGATCGCACACACAATATCCAGAGAGCAAAAGATAAAAGGAACTCCTTCCAGAAAGTTCCTACTCAAGTCGGAGTGTCGAAAACAGGGCACTCAATCATTAACCCTTCGTTATAAATGTAGGTCAATATTGTGGCACTGGACTTCATAAAAACAAGGTGTCATTTATCAGTGTCTTCATTGTTCAGGATTTGGCATCTAGGTGCACCTTCCTTCATGTAGATATGATTAATCACTCACTTTTTGCTTTTTGAAAGGGCTTAAGGCCTTGTGAGACGAATAAAACAAGATTAGAGGACAGTCCTTGCTATGATGACAGAGTTTAGATACGACCTAATTTCTGTGCAAGGTCATTACCTGCGAAGCCTTTAAAGTTTAAACCCACCTTTGGATGTGAAAGGTTCAAGCATGGCCGAGGTGAAACTTCAGGCGACACTAGAGGGAAAGATAGAGATAGGAATTGGAGTGGAAGGGGAAGTGATGTGTGGCAGTAGCGTGTCAACCAGCCCGTGGGGTTCCTTCGTTTCTGTCAGGTCATGTTGTGACGGGGAGTCTGCGCTGCTGCATCCGCCATGTTGCCCAAGGGATCTAAGTGTGTTATTGCCAAACACATGTACATGTACATTGTACATGTACAATGTACATGTACAATGTACAATGTACAATGTACAATGTGCATGTACATGTACCTGTACATGTACACTATGCATGTACACTGTACATGTGCATGTACATGTACATTGTACATGTATATTGTATAGTGTACACGTACATGTACACTGTACATGTACACATGTGCTGTATGTACAAGTACATGCACATGCACATAATACAATTGAATATGTTACCACTGCAACACTGGTTACTGCTGTTTCTATGGCCGTTTTCGAAATGAAGGCTTAGGCTCGGGCTTAGGCTTTGGTCATACGCATGTACATGTGTATTTATCTCACTCGTCATAATACACAATACATGTAAATGTATCACAGGAATCTGAAGCCGTTTTCGAAATGAAGGCTTATGCTCAGACTTAGGCTTTGGTCATGCATGTACATTATCACACTGGTTATAATACATGTACATGTACATGTATCACAAGAACCTGAAGCCGTTTTCGAAATGAAGGCTTAGGGCCTATAATATAGGCTCGAGCTTAGGCTAAGGTCATATTCATCTTACTCGTTTTAATATCACAGGCATCTATAAACTCTAAAGCCTTTTTTGAAATGAAGGCTTGGGCTCGGGTTTAGGCTTTGGTCATATTTATCTATACTTGTTATGAGTTTCTTGGGGAATACCGTGTACCTATCAAGCCAACAAACTTTTCAGAGCCACACTCCTTGAAAGACAAAGAAGTGCTACATGGTGTCACCGCAAACCTTCCACTTATGGAAAGAGAAATTTTGTAACCACAGTTTCTGTGTGAATGCACCGTACTTGTTTGAACAGCAAACCCTTCAGGTTCATGATTTCAGCGACAAACCGCAGCCTATATTTTCAGGGTTTTTTTTCCCAGGTGGGGACGACCGACCTCGAGGCAGAATCCGACCCAGAAATTCCCGAAGGGCTTATTGGTGCGCCGTGGTAGGTTTGATTGGCACTCAAGCGGCGGCTTAGAGCAACATTTTATGTCCGCGGTTTTCCGTCGAGGAAGACCCGATGCTTCCTTAAATTGTTGAAGTTCGAATGTCTGCAGTCCGAGGATAGAATATATTACGTGGATGATTTCCCTTTTGTACTTCAAAAATGGATGTTAGAAAATGCAAGGCGTTGCCTGATCCGATATTTCGACAAGGTTATAAATCAGGCTATCGCGGCTGATATCAGACAGACCATTGGTAGTTTAAGCCGTGAAGCGAAAGATAGAGTAAGTGAGTAAGAGACAAAGACAGAGCCTGGTACAGAAGAACGGGTGAGCGGAGGAGGCCAGGAGAGATGGACAGGAGAGAGGGTAAGGGGAAGAGGGAGAAGGGAGAACGGGGCGAGGTGAGATGGAGAGATGGAGAGGGGAGAGGGGGAGAGAGAGACATGTCGACAGGGGAGGGGGAGAGGGGGGTAAGGGTGAGGGGAGAGGGGACTGAGTACGGGCTGAAGAGCTGATGAGGGAAATGCTTCCACGTGTGAGTACATGAATGGGATCGGTGGCCAGTAGCGAGTGAAGGTCCCGTCATCCAGTCAGCCAATGCTAGGGCATTAGCGAAGCAGACGAGATGCCACTGCCAATGTTACCGTCAACAGGTGTCGCGGATGAAGTCGAAACAGGTGGCGAGATCGTTTCCAGAGCGGGGGGGGGGGAGGGGAAGGCGAAGGGTTTACTAACAAACGTCTTGTCTGAAAAAAATTAATACGATCGAGCAATCCGACGGCTGTTCCGTGACGGGATTTCCTCACAGCCCCCCTGCTAAACCAATTGGCAACTTGGATCGATGGGAATCAATCGTTGACTTAAACCTCTTGTCAAAAAGATCATCGGTTGGGTATCAGATGATTTGACCCGTCCGATGTCCTTTCCACCGGATAGCCATCGTGTATTTTTCACCCCAGAGTCCAGTTCAATCGGCTTTCTACCGGGGGAAATTTTATCGGTCGGATGAATTCAACCGGCACTCAACCGATGTTCTTTTTGACAAGAGACCTTATTGGACCCCACACGACAAGCCGACCCTTTGAGTCTCCCCCTTATTCCTCCATGCTTTGAGGATAGTCACGGGGACAGCGCGATAACGACCCTCTATCGTACGAGCTTGCCCCGATGAAGTCATCTGTCATCCGGTACTCGTGACGAAGATGCTTCGCTCCATGTGACTCCAATCAGGGACCGGCAGCTTCAAACTCAACCTTGCTATCTGGCAGGCCAAGGATGAAACTGTGCATCTCTATGTGGTTTGTCATGCAGATCCACTCACAGTCAAATGAGAGGTTTATGAAGGGATTTCTAGAGCAATTATTCGTTCTGTCTCTTGTTCTCTTCTCAGTTTCGTTCCTGGATCTTTTTTTTTTAAATACGGTTGAATTAAAACGATTATCGCCCAAAGACTTCCAGAAGTTGGTTTCAGAGGAATACATTTACTCCGATTCACTTTGATTTAAGATACAATTAATGTAAGCATTTCATCTTTGAACGCCGGAGTGTCACTTTAAAGGAACTTGCTCACATCTATACATCTGAGCTTGGCGTTGTGTTTTCTCTTTCCCTCTGTCTGGGCTGGCTATAACCTCTCCCCTTCTCTCTCCCTCTCCCTCTCCCTCTCCCTCTCTCCTCTCTCCCCTCTCCCTCTCCCTCTCCCCCTCTCCCTCCTCTCTCTTTCCCTCTCTTTCTCGTTATCTCTCTCCCTCCCCCTCTCTCTCCCTCCCCTCTCTCTTACCATCTCTCTCTCCCTCTCCATCTCTCTCTCTCCCTCCCCTCAGTCTCTCCCCTCTCTCTCTCTCCCCTCTCTCTTTCCCTCTCTCTCTCCCTCCCCATCTCTCTCTCTCTCTCCCACCCCTCTGTCTCTCCCTCCCCTCAGTCTCTCCCCCTCTCTCTCCCTCCCTCTCTCTCCCTCCCTCTCTCTCACTCTCTCTCTCTCGCCCTCTCTCTCTCCATCTCCCTCTCTCCCTCTCCTCCCCTCTCTCTCTCCCTTTCTCTCTCTCTCTCTCTCTCTCTCTCTCCCCTACTTTCTCTCTCTCTCCCCTACTTTCTCTCTCTCTCTCCCTCTCTCTCCCTCCCTCTTTCCCCCTCTTTCTCTCCCTCTCCTTTACACTCTCTCTCCCTCCCCGTCCCTTAAACCTCGCCTTTCCTCGAACAAATCCCCCTGCAACCCCTAAGTCGTCACTTCCTCACCGTGGCGTGTTTCTTGTAACCCTAGATGTATAAATACCCCCGCTCCCATCTCTCGCCAACAGTGGCTGAGTTCGTCTCTCCGTTGATTTCGTTGTCTGATGCACCTCCCCCCCCAAAAAAAAAAAAAAAAAAAAAAAAATTGACATCTCCTCTCTCCTCCCTTCTCCTCCCTTCCCCTCTCCCCCCTCTCCGGTGGCCTCGTCTTGTCGCTGCCCGATTCCTGCCTCCGCCTAGGGGCCAGACGGAGAGAAGGAGGCACACGCCCTGCTCTCGGAAGTCAGCGGTTAAACAAAGGCACATCCCTGCTTCAACCACAGCCCCCGGGCAGGCCCCCCCCCCCTCCCCCTCCCCCTCCCCAGGCCTACCGGGCACGCTGGGCAAAGTTATAGCGAATCATTTTCCCCGGAGGAGAAGAAGAAAGGACAAATGTGGCCGGCATTTTGGGGTTTCCTCCGCGGCTGTGCAACCCGACCCGATGTAGGGTCTCGAACACAAGGCACATTGGTTCGCATCGGTACGGTAATTCGCAGCAGGCTCACGTGGATAGGGGATCATCCCTACAGGCTATCAATGAGGTTTTTGTTACCGTTTTTCCCACCCGTTTTCCAGTGGTATTATATCATTTCGCAGTCGGCTAGCGTTGTCTAAAACGCGGATGAGTCAATTTTTGTTTTTGCCCGGAGAAGACGACCAGACGTGATACGTGCCAGCGATGAGTATTATTAGGGAAGGGCTGCCTCGTTATCACCGCCAAGGACAGAGATGGGCGTGGTGCTGGCTATATCCTTGAGCTGGTTGTTTTTAAGCCTTGGGGGTAATTTGGTGACAATCTGCGTCTTGTCTGAGAGTGGCTGGTGATTCGTCTCAGTCCCATTGCTTGTGAAGGTCTGAAGAAGAAGAAAAAGAAGAAGAAGAAGAAGACTTTTGACTTTTCAAAAGGAAAACTTCTTTTCTTTCGTTTCAAAGTAACAAAAAAGACAAACTAAACAGAAGAAGAAGAAGAAGAAGAAGAAGAAGAAGAAGAAGAAGAAGAAGAAAAAGAAGAAGAAGAAGACTTTTGACTTTTCAAAAGGAAAACTTCTTTTCATTCCTTTCAAAGTAACAAAAAAGACAAACTAAACAGAAGAAAATAACAGGGGAAAAAAGAAAAAAAAAGAAGAAGAAGAAGAAGAAGACTTTTGTTTTAACTTTTCAAAAGGAAAACTTTCTTTCATTCCTTTGAAAATAATAGAAAAACAAACCAAACCAAATAAACAATAACAACTCTGCCTTTGAGAGAGGTCCTGCTAGGATCGAAACGTCAGGCCCACTGAATTTTGAGATTTGCATTTTGGTAATTTTAGTCAGTTACCAGTTTGCAACATTTTTGTATATCACTTAAAAAATAATCAATTAGATAAATGAATATAACACAAATTAAGCAATAAACATAGCAGAAAATAATAAGTATAACAGCGAAACATATATAAGAGGTGTTCTGTAATACAAAGAAGAAGAAGAAGAAATCCACGAATTATTTCCATCTGTTGCAGAAAGACAGCTAAACGGTGCTGATACACACCTGAAACAAAACCTAGCAAAGTTGGACCAACATTTATCCCCAGCACGCTGACAAGTTTACACTTCCCCTTTCACGTGACACTAGGCCCCCTTTCCCCGAGCTCTCCTGAAAGGGCC
>OX465114.1:2304524-2333273 GCA_949987565.1 Luidia sarsii
TTCGGTGCACTTTCTATGCCCTCGTTCGGTGCACTTTCTATGCCCTCGTCCGCTCGACTTTTTGACTTGGTGTTTGTGTTTGTATCAGTGCATGTCTTGGTGCGATGGCTACTAGGCGCCAGGGACAGTTAGTGTCCTAGCCAACAGGAAAGTCATGCTCGGTGAGTTGTCACAGCGAGTGGTTCGTGGAGACATGGAGGGGGAGGGGGAGGGAGGGAGGGGCAGGGGGAGGGATGTGGGGGTACCCATGCCACTGCCATGAGCTGTTATATCAACACGGTCCTCTCCAACATCAAATGATGCCATTTGCTTACTACTCAGATTCAGAGACTGCATCGCGTATACAGTGTAATGTGTTTCTTCCGATTGTTTGAATTTCATTCTAATTGTAAGCACCTATAGGCCTAACTGTATACTACACCTAATTCCTGTATTCACTTTTCATTCGGTTTTAACTGATGTACTTACTGCTGTTCGGGTTTGGTTGATTCAAATCTTGATGTAAATCTAAAATTCAGTGGGCCTGACGTTTCGATCCTAGCAGGACCTTTCTCAAAGGCAGAGTGGAATCTTGATGTGTTAAAGTCCCTACACAACATTGGTAAGATTGAAAAACAGAAATGTTGACAGATTCACATGAAACTCATACAGTTTGAAGCTGGTTATAGTAGAAACCTCGCACTGAAATATTTCTGTCTAAATTGCTTTTTTTTTGGAGAAAAGAGTAAAAGAACTCGTTTACGTCTCACCGAGATCTAAACTATTTTTCGGAACAGTACGGCGTGGAATGCTGCATTTTCGCGAAACAAATGAAGCGGTTTTCACGATTTTTCTCGAGACTCGGTAGTCGGATTGAGCTGAAATTTTCACAGGTGTGCTATTTCATGCATATGTTGGATCAGACAACGTATGGATGCTATTCTTTGACCTCGACCAATGTTGTGTAGGGGCTTTAAGTTTAGTATTCCTTATGTAGGCTACGCAATGTGTTCTCTAAGGCTGTTTAATACTTATTATGCTTGTACGTCACCATGGTGTTCTGTTTTAGCTGTGGTTTTCATTAATGGAAGGGTGGGTTTTCGACGGGTTTTTTTTTCTCGGCTGAAAATGCCACATCGAGGTGAAATCCTATTGTCATTAAGTCTGTATACATACTCGGAATTCTTGGGGAATTGGAGAGTTTTGCTAAATTTGAGTAGCAGTGTACCTGCACTTGAAGTTGTGTAGAGTTTAGTTCATGTAATGTGCTCTCGAACAGGCTGGGCCTGGAGTGAGCGAAATACAAATCTAATAAATTATTAGTAGTATTATTATAAACCAATGAGTCAACGCCATTTGCCATACCAGTCCACACACTGCGATTCCCACCACACACGAAGAACGTACTAGACAATGTTTTCTACTAGAAATGTTTTCAACGAGTTCATCAGCACTCTAGGCCTCTTTGCTGACGAGGTTTCACTTGTAATAAAAGTACAGCCTGTGTACAAGGGGAGTTACATTTCAATGATCTCTTTCTCTCGAAGGCTGAAGAGAGATATTTCGTCGCAGAATTCAGCAGTAACTTTCTTCATGCGGTGCAATAGTATTGTCTGCTTGGCGTTCGCTTAACACAAAAGGGTTGTAAATTGGAAAAAAAAAAACACGCGAAAATGGTCTGGTTTGAATTGACTGAAACAGACAAGAGAGAGAGAGAAAAAAAACATACTCGGAAAATTACGATTATTCAGATTGGAAATTGGAAAGGTCTTAGCATGTCAGTTGTCTTTCCAGATGTTGTGGAAATGTACACTTCCTCTCTAGGGTGCGTGTACTTTTCCTAACCTGGGACAAGATCAGATTTGAAAGTTTGCATGGTGGAAGCACCAAGTGGAAGGTTTGAGGTCACATGCATGTAAGCACATCTCTTGTTAGATGGAGTGTGTGGCTCTGAAAAAGAGCCGGTAACTCAGACTAGATAGTATTTGAAGGTTTTCATGGTGTAAGTACCAAGTGGAAGGTTTGCGGTGACACCATGTAAACACATCTCTTGTTAGATGGAGTGTGTGGCTCTGAAAAAGAGATGGTAACTCAGACTAGATAGGATTTGAAGGTTTTCATGGTGGAAGTACCAAGTGGAAGGTTTGCGGTGACACCATGTAAACACATCTCTTGTTAGATGGAGTGTGTGGCTCTGAAAAGAGCCGGTAACTCAGACTAGATAGTATTTGAAGGTTTTCATGGTGTAAGTACCAAGTGGAAGGTTTGCGGTGACACCATGTAAACACATCTCTTGTTAGATGGAGTGTGTGGCTCTGAAAAAGAGCCGGTAACTCAGACTAGATAGGATTTGAAGGTTTTCATGGTGGAAGTACCAAGTGGAAGGTTTGCGGTGACACCATGTAAACACATCTCTTGTTAGATGGAGTGTGTGGCTCTGAAAAGAGCTGGTAACTCAGACTAGATAGGATTTGAAGGTTTTCATGGCATAAGTACCAAGTGGAAGGTTTGCGGTGACACCATGTAAACACATCTCTTGTTAGATGGAGTGTGTGGCTCTGAAAAGAGCTGGTAACTCAGACTAGATAGGATTTGAAGGTTTTCATGGTGTAAGTACCAAGTGGAAGGTTTGCGGTGACACCATGTAAACACATCTCTTGTTAGATGGAGTGTGTGGCTCTGAAAAAGAGCCGGTAACTCAGACTAGATAGTATCTGAAGGTTTTCATGGTGTAAGTACCAAGTGGAAGGTTTGCGGTGACACCATGTAAACACATCTCAGGTGAGATGGAGTGACGTGGCTCTGAAAAAGAGCCGGTAACTCAACGTTTCGGGCAGTGCGTATACTCTGCCCATCGTCATCAGGAGAAGCTGAGAAAAAAAACCCGGAAAATCTCCGTCTATACAAACAAGATGTTTTACATGGTGTCAACGCAAACTCAGTCCACTTTGGGTAAGTGCGCCAATTAGTGCGAGGTTTCTGTTTGGTCCGCAGAGGGAAGTTACAGACGGAAGTTGGCATCTGTCCAGAGAAAAAAAAACCACTCCCTTATCTGCATGACTACAGCATGTAGCCAATACGTGGGTCACGTGACCTTCCCTCGTGTCATTCCATGTTCGGTTTACCAGGGAGTTGAATGTGCTGGCACATTCGGAGTGGGATCGCCTGTGAGATACATTATGGTCTCACATTTCTGACCGGATAGTTAACCCCCTTGCAACATGCAGCGAGACTATGTTGATAGTAATAGAAGTGGACAGTATAGCCTACTTGTAGAATAATTTCACTATTGTCCTTGTGCACATTTTGGCCTGACAGGTCTGACTGGATACCTAACATACAGCGAGACCCATTAGTGGACTGTACACTGTATTGCCTTTGCGGTATGTATAGGCATATTGGCCATTAGATAGTTAAAACCCGACTGGCCCTGATTTTAGTTGAGCGGATTGGGAAAATCCCACCAACTATTTGGACGAACAACTTTCACGTATACTGTAAAAACGGTGCTCACATCATGCACATGGATGAAATACATGTACATGTATGTTGAGGCACATGGTGAACGATACATGCACACGAGGTGATGCTCACTTTCACTCCATGTGCTTGAGGTACAGTAAATAGGGAGATGTTCTTGTACATGAAGCACTTCATGCACCTCATCCGACTTTTGCCGAAGTGACTGCAATGCCACATGTGCTTGAGCTACAGTATTCCATGTGCATGAAGTACGGTTGGTGCCTCAAGTGTTCATGATTCTGGGACAAATATGTGGCATTGCAGAAGTGCATGAGGTGCAGTTTACAGTGGCTGCATTAATAACAAGGAACCAAGTTGAATAGGCTGTTACTATTGTCAGGCCCCATGCATGGGGTAAGGTGACTCAAAGCCTGTTATGGTATGACCACACAGTGTGGACTAGTGAGGGCGCTGTTTGCAGGTGCAAACTCTTAAAGGGGAAGATGGCAGACGGCAGGCTATATACGATGCAAACATCACACTAGGAGGACGCGATAGTCTCATCGTGCGGCACTCAGGTCACAAAATATGAGAAATATTGCACCGCCATTTTGACACAAAACCGTATCGGCGTATCAACTCGAAACGCAATGATCACTATACGCTTGATTCGTGTTGGTCACAATCAGCCAGAATCTCCCGTCATTTTTGATAACACCAAACCAAGCGATCGACTTTTTTCCCCGTACAACATGGGCCCAATTTACGTGGTGGGGGCAAGGGGGAGGGAGCTTTACCAGTTGAAGTTAAAGCTAGGGATAGGCTTTCTGCACAGCCGATAAAGGCTTTCTGCACAGCGAAAACAGCGTACGTGAACAATCTGAGTGACCTGAGACTCAATTCTTCATTTCGTGCACAAACATATGGGCTAGTAGCGTTTATGTGGTACGGAAAAAAATATCGCTGAACGCTCACTGTATGTTCTTACAGCGTGTATATTTATACACAACCGTCGCCATTGATCTCGAAGCGGGGGCCTACTCATCCGCGGATGTACCGTGAAGTGCGGGTTTCCTATTCATTATCGCGGTTCCTTCCCTAATCCAAGTGATAAAAGCTCGCTGCGGCCTGACCCTTTTAGTCACGATGGCAGCGCAGAAGCTGACGTTTTTATAAAGTGACGAACCCGGGGAAGAGAGAGAAAGGGAGGCTGTTGTCTGTCAGTCGTCTCTCAATTCTGGAAGGTCGTCCCGGATTCCCATAAACCCCTGAGTTTGGAGCTTGTTGTACGATGGTGGCCTAACCCAAGCCTGGTTAGGCATATTCTTGAAAAAACAAATCACAAAATTTAGTGGGCCTGACGTTTCGATCTTAGCAGGACCTTTCTCAAAGGCAGAGTGACAAGGACAAAACAGATACACGTACACGAAGGAAGGGGGAAGAGAGTGAATTGGACACGGATGAGAAACAAAGGACAAAGAGTAAAGCTGGTAGGGTGAGATCAAAGTGAAGGGCAAGGAGTAGGGTAGGGATTAGTGAGAAGAGGGGGAAAGATCAAAGACAGAAGTGGGGAGAAGTGAACACAATAGATGGATTATCAGAAAGCTGTATGGTGTAAGTCATTACCCTCCTGTATGTTAAAAAGAGATAGCAATATAGTAACATCTTCATCTACTTCGAGTGCCTTAAATTCACGACACGCGGAGTACACGCTGCCAGACATGTTCAGAGCCGCACTCAATCACGCACTCAATCACGCACTCATTCACTCAAGTGATTGGTCGATATTTCATCACACCCATCGTACCAAACTTATGACCAATCGCAGGACGATGAGCGATGCACAGAAACCATACGGCGTATCACAATTATACGATGGGCTATCCGTCGTATTGAGTTACGATGCATCGTAAGACTTTGTGAAATCCACCCCTGCAGTTGATTTCATGAAACCCATCGTAGCTTGCGATCAATTTCAAGACGATGAGCGATGCACATAAACCATACAGCCTATCGCGAATCACGATGGGTTATCCATCGTAAGTTGAGTTACGATGCGTCGTAAGGCTTTGTGAAATGCAGCATGATGTTCATTGTGTCAACTTCCATTCTAGTCCACTTAGTTAAAATGTTTCCTAGCAAACCACTTCGACCCAACATTCAAAATAGGAGTCGTGTCAAGTACAGTCCACTGAGTCCCCCAAAGGAAGTTCAGAAAGGATTTACATCTTTCTATTCCTCGCCCCAAACCCAAACCCTCTCCGTCATCCTCCACTTTATTGACCGCCTGTGCAGCTCTTCGGCGACTACATGCTCCCTAGCCCTCCAATACTTTGGTCAGGTAGTACCCGCGCCGCACGGCGAGCGCGCTTGGTCCGCACTGTCCGACAATCATTCTTTAGGCAGCTAGGGGAGCATGTTGACGTTGAAGAGCGTGTTGACACCGAGGAGCTGCACGACCGCCATTCCACTCTGCCCAATCGATACGTGACATTTTCCGTATAGAAATTGAACACGCTTGACCTTAATAATGTATAGACACGATCATAGCCCCCTAAAAACAAAGCCTTCAACCTAGGATACTGTATACAACGGGGTAAACTCGAACAAGAAGGGCTTATTATCCTTGGGGTCCGAAAACTTTCGATTCTCTTCGTCCGTTTGAACGAGGATTCTACCCCGGTGATGACTCCCAACCTGGTGGACTCGAACTCCCCTGACTGGTGAGACCACGAGAGTGACCTTTCTGTGCGTCACCCCCATCATACCCAGGTCCGCAACGGTCCAGGGTCCCTGAAAAAGTACTGGACTTGGGACGCGAACAAAACAATATTGACCGCGCGGACCGAACCCGATTTGGATTGTCAATCATGCAGAAGCAATGCGCGACCTATATACCGCGTGCGCGGACCATAACGATGCGCACATGCAGGCGTGTAGCACTGCAAGCACATTATACCCACTGCTCGAGGAGTGAGGAGATTTGAATCAGTCATCCGGCTTTGCTCCGGAAAGAATTGGAGGAGGGGGGAGGGAGAAAAAAAACGAGCGAGAAGAAAGAGAGACAGAAAGAAGATGTGATGGATATGAAGCGGTTTCCCGACATTTCTATCGAGTGGAGAGGAGATTACAATCTATGGTTTCTATTACATGCACCGGTCGTCACAGACTGCGAAGTCTTGAGTTCTTCAAACTAAGGGCTGCAACCCGATCGAGTTCCTTTGGGGGGAGGGCAGGAACACTTGGAACGGAATCATCGTAGCAGGGGGAAGTCTGGATTAACTCTTGACATTTCAAAGCGGCCCGGCAGTGCCAACTCTTATAAAACACGAATAGGCCAGCGATGTGGTGTCTTTATAAAACAAAAATGGTTCTGATTTCGGCCTCTGAAGACTGCATGCAATTGAAGCGTCACTCGGAACAAAACAAGGCTATAAAGCCACTCAAGGTTAAGGGCTAAGGAAAGAAGGAGATAGGGAGGGACTCAGGAAGGCTGGAGATAGGCATTGACATTCCTCTTAAAAAAGGGCAAGATCGTAGGCAGGGGGGGAAACATGAACCAGGAAGGGAATTCCAGAGAGAGGCTGAACGAGGGAAGAAGCTGTTCTGATACCTCTTTGTTCTACACCTTGGGATAGATAGAGTGTGTGAGTGAGAAGAGGCAAGCAGCCTGGTTGCTCGCTTAAAATGTCCTGACTGGGGGGGGACCAAGTCGACAAGAGCAGAGGAACATCGATAGGACATATCGATGGGCTACTCATCTCATTATATCCCAATCAACAAACACCTGCGATTATAGAAACACTCTCCTGACGTGACATCGGACGATTTTTTTTTATCAAAACCGCAAAGAAGCATGAGATCAAAATGATTTGCCGCAATAGACCCGTTCGGGAAATCCTTCCCTCACCCGCCATAGCTGGGGGGCACCGCACGCCAACCCTTTGTGTGCGTGCCTATCGGGTGACTGATACAATAGTATACACAAAGGGATTGAGCCCCCAGACATGGCCGCGTCCATGCAGACGTGGGTCAAATCGGTCTACAGTGTATAGCTGCACCAGACTCGGAAGCACTTTGAGGGCAGAACAAGCACCCAGAAGACGCGATTAGTCACCGGTACTATCAATGACGAGGGTATAACAGGCTGGCCTGACACATTTACGACCTGGCTCTGCGCTTCCTGTGCGTGACTGACCAGACAAAACTCCGCTGTCATGACCCTTGACAAACATGGTCTCGGTTCATCAAGATGCACTTTGTCTCTAATATACGGGACCCTTGGAAATGACGTGTCAGGATTGAACGCGTACCCTAAGGGGTGCGTTCGGAAGGGGGCAGAGGGGACAGGTAAGCCTGACGACCGGCTTAGGTCTCTTGTCAAAAAGATCATCGGTTGAGTGCCGGTTGAATTCATCCGACCGATACAATTTCCCCCGGTAGAAAGCCGATTGCACTGGACTCTGGGGTGAAAAATACACGATGGCTATCCGATGGAAACGACATCGGACGGGTCAAATCATCCGATACCCAACCGATGATCTTTTTGACAAGAGGCCTTACGCGCATGCTCTTCGTTGTGACAGATCCAGCGGTGTAGACTAAAAACGCGTTCAGACGCGCGCGTGTTATGGATCAACTCATGCAATGGCGTCATCGTACAGCCATCGTACAGCCATCAGAGAGGTATAAAAAAGAGGACATTTTATTTCTCGTGACATTCTGTGCAATAAGAAGCACATTCTGAATGGCTAAAAAGCTCTTGGAAACTGAAGACAATGTCATAATATACAGTACAATAACTACCCCTGTGTAAGCTGAATCCCGCAATGAGCATTTTACAAGCAACAATGTGCAGTAAGTAACTGAGTTACACACAGTACCGTAAGTTGGGGGTGCGCATTATACACGGGTGCGCATTATACCCGGGATTTTACGGTATACTGACTTGCAGTTTATGGACGCTCAATGTGAACAGTAACATTAGATCCGCTGAATGTTATTTGTATGTGCATTGCATCTCCCAACTTGCCCCACCCCCCTCGGGTGATGTCTGCTCCGGTTCCTCTCCGAATGGGAAGTGGCAATGTGAAGGCATCGCTCACGGCGTTCCCCTATCTCCCAGCGGAGCGATCCCTGCTCGTAATAGATGTTGTACGAGGCCCGGCGCCCGTGTTATAGCTCTGACGTGCCGTGCCTGAAAACACGGGGAGTTGAGGGCCAACCGTTCCTTCGTAAGAGATCGTGACGGATGGATGGAGCCGCGCATCCTGCGATTGTCGATGCCTTCAGCAACGACCAGCACGCCCACGGGGCTCTCTGCCGCGTTCAATGCTCCGCGGTTCAACCCCCTCTCTCTCCGTTACTCTATAATTACACCCTGAGGCCACACACAGGGGAGGCAACCACCGGGCCTCTGAATGCCAACCGTGCCAGGAGTCGGCGCGTATCACAATCGATCCCCGATGGCCTGGGCCATCTCAGGGCCCTGCACCTGCGTGTGGAGTCGGGGCAGAGAGGGTTTGCAGGTGGATCTCCGTCCCTGGAGAGACGGGGGTGAGGGGGGGGGTCGTCGCGGCAGGGCAAGTCCCCCTCATTGTATACCGGCTGTAGGACTACAGGTAGACACGGGCACTTGATGGTACACCTTCCGATTGCTCAGACGTGTAACTGAAGCACGTGGCTCCGTATAACATAATAGCCAGATGGCTTGCTAGCTGCCTGTCTCTCTATACAGACCCAAGGGTCACCAGCGATGACTACGTACCAGCTGGGATTGGTCCAGCGATGTCCCAGGTGGTCTAGGCAGCTTAGCAGGCTCTTGAACCGAGTGAGAGGCCAAGACCATGCCTTGAACCCACTCCCATCATCAAGGTCCGTCAGCATCCGTGGCCCCGGGCTATAAGCCCCTTTAATCACCTGTGAATTGCTTGCTCTCATCCCTTGTCTCAATGCATTGTGGGATCACGAGGCAGCGATCATACTACAATGTGTCATTCCACGCAGGTCATTCTGAGTGATAGAAATCGCTTGGGCTGCTAAAGAACGTATGTGGGCGTTTCAACAGCGTCTCGTAATTATTATGGGTCTTTTTCGAAACGGCATGGGCTCAAGCTTAGGCTTCATCCTCGTCAATAATCGGCTGAAAAACACAGCTTGTGTGTATTTTCTTTATTGGATGCTAAAGCTCTGTTCTTATATTCAGCGCCTGGCGGATCAGCGGTTTCCAAAATATCCCCGAAGCGAACCTGCTTTCAAGATTAGTAATGGCGCCAGAATGAATGAGTGGAAGGTTTGCGGTGATACCGTGTAGCACTTCTCTTTCGAGAAGGAGTGTGGCTCTGAGAAGAGCCGGTAACTCAACGCTTCGGGCAGTGTGTACTCTGCCCGTCGTCAGGAGATGGCCAGAATGACGATCACCAGTGGATGCACGTTCGAACGCACGGTATAGTCCTTACTGCGTTGTCAACGCCATCTGAGAGTTAAAGATGCTGACGAAACAACGGGCGGGAAACGCAGTGCAGAATATTGGCCCATGGCCTGACCTCGGTTGACCTCTGGTTGAGGGCGCCCTCCATAAAATGACGTCATGATAATGCATGAGGTCCATTCATTGCCACTGACGGATAATTGACTGCGCGCTCTCTCTCTCTCTTTTCGAAAACGCCCAAACGGAAGGGGATAATTCACAGCCTGGATTGAGTCTGTCGATTGAAACATTGAGTCAAGCTTGCATCCGATGTGCGGGGGTTTTTTCCAAGTGCAAATCCATGACACTGAGATTGGGTGCAAAATGCTACACTGCGTGGCAATGCAATGCTGATGTTTCTCCGCCTTCGTATTTCTGCAATACAAGCCCGACGGGTCGTTTCAAAAAAATAACTAGAACAGTGATCACTCTGCTAATTTTGGAATGATAAGACTTGAAGGTTTGCATGGTGGAAATACCAAATGGAAGGTTTGCAGTGACAGAATGTAGAACTTCTCTTTCGAGAAGGAGTGTTTCTGTGAGTGTTGCTGTCATAGATAAGCTCATAGCTCCTCCATAGGTCATAGGCGAGCTTATAGCTCCTCCATAGGTCATAGGCGAGCTCATAGCTCCTCTACAGGTCATAGGCGAGCTCATAGCTCCTCCATAGGTCATAGGCGAGCTCATAGCTCCTCCATAGGTTATAGGCGAGCTCATAGCTCCTCCATAGGTCATAGGAGAGCTCATAGTTCCTCCATAGGTCATAGGCGAGCTTATAGCTCCTCCATAGGTCATAGGCGAGCTTATAGCTCCTCCATAGGTCATAGGCGAGCTCATAGTTCCTCCATAGGTCATAGGCGAGCTCATAGCTCCTCTATAGGCCATAGACGAGCTCATACCTCCTCCATAGGCCATAGGCGAGCTCATAGCTCCTCCATAGGCCATAGACGAGCTCATAGCTCCTCCATAGGTTATAAGCGAGCTCATAGCTCCTCCATAGGTCATAGGCGAGCTCATAGCTCCTCCATAGGTCATAGGCGAGCTCATAGCTCCTCTTCAGGTCATAGGCGAGCTCATAGCTCCTCCATAGGCCATAGGCGAGCTCATAGTTCCTCCATAGGTCATAGGCGAGCTCATAGCTCCTCCATAGGCCATAGGCGAGTTCATAGTTCCTCTATAGGTCATAGGCGAGCTCATAGCTCCTCTATAGGTCATAGGCGAGCTCATAACTCCTCCATAGGTCATAGGCGAGCTCATATGCTCCTCCATAGGTCATAGGCGAGCTCATAGTTCCTCCATAGGTCATAGGCGAGCTTATAGCTCCTCCATAGGCCATAGGCGAGCTCATAGCTCCTCTACAGGTCATAGGCGAGCTCATAGCTCCTCCATAGGCCATAGGCGAGTTCATAGTTCCTCCATAGGTCATAGGCGAGATCATAGCTCCTCCATAGGTCATAGGCGAGTTCATAGTTCCTCTATAGGTCATAGGCGAGATCATAGCTCCTCCATAGGTCATAGGCGAGCTCATAGCTCCACCATAGGTCATAGGCAAGCTCATAGCTCCTCCATAGGTCATAGGCGAGCTCATAGCTCCTCCATAGGTCATAGGCGAGTTCATAGTTCCTCCATAGGTCATAGGCGAGCTCATAGCTCATAGCTCATCCATAGGTTATAAGCGAGCTCATAGCTCCTCCATAGGTCATAGGCGAGCTCATAGCTCCTCCATAGGTCATAGGCGAGCTCATAGCTCCTCCATATGCCATAGGCGAAATTATAGCTCACGGGGTAATTTATTTCAGAGTCGATCTCCGCGGGGACGTGGCTGCGGAATATGAACGAGCACCGGAAAGAAGATGTCGTGCCGAGAAAGAAAGAAAAAAAAACAGAAATAGAGAAGGAGTTGGAGGATCTTCATGGACCGACGAACGCTCCATCACGACGTAGCCTAATCAGTGACATATTGGGGCTGGATGCTGGGCGGATAAGAACCCCATCCTGCTATGATGGTACCGGTGGGATGTCAATACATATCACCCTCCATCCCCCACTCGTCTAATCCGTCACAGGAATCCCTCCCTCCCCTCCCCCTTTTCCCTCTTCCCCTTCCTCTTTCCCCCTCGTCTAAGACCACTATCGGGTAATAGGAAAGCAGACGGGAAACGCAGAAGGTGACGAGAGGGGTGAGTGATGCCCGCTATAAAGCCCTTTTCACACGACGCTGTAAAAAAACTAGCAAGGCTTGAGAAAAAATGTCTCACGCATGAGAAATCTTACCGAAGCCCTTTTCACACGACGCAGAAAAAACTAGCAAGGCTTGAGAACAATTTCTCACGCATGAGAAATCTCACCAAAGCCCTTTTTCACACGACGCAGAAAAACTCGCAAGGCTTGAGAAATTGTCTCAAGTCATGCATGAGAAAATCTTACCAAAGTGCTATCGTGTGAAAGGCTACCAATGCTTGAGAATCCCCGATGCTTTCCGAGGGGGGTAGGGGTAGGTTTTAGAGATTGCCACAAGTAGCACGCCGCATCCAGTTTCAAGCGGCATTGATTGACGACGAGAGGTGAAGGCCTCGGTAATCATCGCGTGATGACGTCTGCGCAGGCCCTGTTTTGCTGGGAAGTGGCGCGCTCGCAAATCCGAAGAATTGTCCCTTTCTCTTCTCCTCTTAAAGGTCTTCGAGTGAAGCTGTAGCTAGCGCGCCACGTCGTGCATCCCATCCCACGCACTCGACCGTAGGCTGATGATTATGATGCGATGAGACTGCCTGACATCACGACCCTGTTCTGCGCGGGCAGCAAACGGGGCAACTTTATCTGGGTTCCTGCCTACACCCAGTCTGTACCTGGGAGCGCACAGGCTGCAGATGTTCCGAGCGATCAACTGGGCTCCCCCCGCAAAGAGGCTGGGATGAACCCTGCACGAACTGATCAAATGACTCAAGAGTTGTATCCATTTTATACATCGGAGTGCAGTAACAGAAATAGCCTACTGGGACTGAGCAGTGCAGTACGAATGCGCGCGTTGGATGGACGACGCGCGCGTACTGAGAATAATAAAGAAGATCTATCTACCGCCACCAACGTCTGAAATCTCTCTCGTCCTTAAAGCCCCTACACAACATTGGTCGAGGTCAAAGAATAGCATCCACACGTTGTCTGATCCAACATATGCATGAAATAGCACACCTGTGAAAATTTTCAGCTCAATCCGCCAACCGAGTCTCGATAAAATCGTGAAAAACCGCTTTATTTGTTTTGCTAAAATGCAGCATTCAACGCCGTACTGTTCCGAAAAATAGTTTAGATCTCGGTGAGACGTAAACGATTACTTTTACTCTTTTCTCTCAAAATACAACATTTTAGGCAGAAATATTACAGTGCGAGGGTTCTACTATAACCATCTTCAAACTGTATACGTTTCATGTAAATCTGTGAACATTTGTCTTTCGATCTTACCAATGTTGTGTAGGGGCGTTAATAACAGAATTTGACTTTGTCATTCACTTGATGTCACAAGTTATCATTATCAGATATTGTATCATTATGAGAGGATGGCTTTGCATATGAGCGAAGCGACAGTTGGACAGTATTCGAGATACGCAGTGGCTGTTGTTACGGCAGTCGTTCGTGCGGTTCCCTGACTTCACAGCATTTGTCAGGATGTTTAGCTCTTGGAACCAGACTATCAGCTAATAGACTGGTTCAACCAGCCTGCAATGCTGACGAAATACAATCAAGTCAGGGAACCACACGGACGACTGCCGTAACAACAGCCACTGCGTTCAAGATAATATCCACTTTGCATCGACTTCCTCAAAATTATAAACTATGACAGATTCCCGTTTGGTCCGAGTCCGATCTAAATGCATTTCTGTTTTGCTTCCCTCTTGCATGTGTTCATTGTCATCTCTGATTGGACTCGGCAGTCGTTCTGCTTCAGGATCATAGCAAAAGTGCAGAGCGTGATTACGAGATGCTTCTGCCTAAAAAGTTGCCCCCTTCCCCCGCAGACATCGTCGCTGATTGCGGCCAGGAGGCAGCTGTCCCCCCAGCGTTGCCAAGGCATCGCCTGTGACACAGCTTATGCAATTTCCGGTGGGATCGAGGCCCGGGGCCGAGTGGAGAGGTATCGAGGAGAGGGAGCTCTGAGCGCGCGTTGGGAGCCGCCATTAGTGACTGTACAACGCTGCGCGGCCTGTCAACGGCAGAGCCTTTTGCCGTGTCTCCCTGCGTGCCATCGCTTGCCAGAGTGTCTCTCAGAGAGCTCTGGTCAAACGTTTCGGACAGTGATGCGCGCTCTGCCCGTCTAGGGACTGTCCCGACTCCCGTTGCGACTGCGTGTATCCTTCCCTGACCCTTGAGAGACGGACAGAGTATACACAGCGCCCGAAACGTTGACTTACGAGCTCCTTTCAAAAAGCCACACATAAAGTGATGACGTCACAAACGTTCTTGATTCTTCCATGCGCAAACCTTGAAGTCGTATCTAACGACCGCTCTGGTTTTAGTGAGTGTGTGCGTTTGTGTGTTGGGTGGGTTGTGGGGTACCAGAACAATGGGTGGGTACTCAGAACAATGGGACCGCTCCTTGTGGGGTACATTTTTGGTACCCCATAAGGTTTTCACGAAACTGGTTATTTGGAATTAACTCAAAAAGGAGGAATTTCCGTGGTATAATGATCTGTTGCAAAGATATGTATTTTATATAGGCCTAAGAGACGTTCGCTAGGAAAGTGATTCTCGTCGAAAGGGAGCGATTTGAAATAGGCTTTTCTGTGAGTGTTTTTTTTTTTAGTACACGAGAACAAAGAAAATATCCCACAAGTATACGCGTGTGAGGGTGTGTGTGCGTGGACGTGGCGTCACGAACTCGCGGGTTCTAGCCTGCGCCTGAAATGCGAAATACACAGTGATATAACAGACCATTACGAATCACATCCCATGCACACTATGACAATGGCTGACAGGCACTCGAACTATTGAACACAGGCTTGCACCAACATCGATGACTGTCATTAGCCAGAATGTTCTGCTCGATCTTTGACAACTGCTGGTCTGAAATCTGCCTTTGGCTGTCACTCATCTTGTTCTCGGAGGCTGAAAACTTAGAGGAGATCAGGTTGTCTAATTTGTCCAAGAGAGCTACTTGTGATCCTGCTACAGCTTGTTTTACTCGATGTTCTATGAAGCTGGCTTGTGCTTGGACATCCATGGCGGACGGGCGACCTTGACTGTTCAGTCGTGAGGCGCTTGCTAGAACTGAATCTACTTCTCTACACCACCTTATATACACCCTTCACTCATTACGTAACCCCTTACGAACTAGCCAATCATCAGGCTAAACGCACAATGCGTTGCCCGAAATCCCCAGACAATTATATTTCCCGCTTTACTAGGAACCGCGGTAAATGGCTATTAGCGTTCTATCTAATGCCCAAAGACTGTGGATAAAGCCACGACTGAGTCACCCTTTAATCTATACAGACTCACGATCCCCTGTCTATATTTACACACAACCAAGGCTGTGACCCTCAGTTTTCCACATGAAGCAATAAGGCTGTGACTCTGATGAAAAATCACAATCTGACATATAGATAGAGCGAAGGCTATAGGCCTATATAGAGATACCGATTGGCTACCCCGCTAGGCGTGATGCTATTTTGTTCCCTGCTGGACAGACCGCATCACCGGTGCATATATTATATCCTTCCGCCCGGTCGCCGCCCATCATGTGCTCTCCAGCATACATCCGCATTTCCCCGAAAAAAAGAAGAAAATAGGTCGTCTCAGTTATTACGATGGCTCTATTGTAACTCCCTCCACACGAGGTGAAGGCATTTACCAACGGGCCTCAGCGCTATCACTTTCATTTATTTATTTATTTGTTTTTTGAGTAATATTTAATGAGGCAGAGTGACAAGGACTAGTTGACTATTAGGGAAGGTCGCCATCTAAGGGCTGGATAGCTCAGATGGTAAGAGCACTGGTGTGCCAAAGACTAGTTGACTATTAGGGAAGGTCGCCATCTAAGGGCTGGATAGCTCAGATGGTAAGAGCACTGGTGTGCCAAAGACTAGTTGACTATTAGGGAAGGCCACCATCTAAGGGCTGGATAGCTCAGATGGTAAGAGCACTGGTGTGCCAAAGACTAGTTGACTATTTGGGAAGGCCACCATCTAAGGGCTGGATAGCTCAGATGGTAAGAGCACTGATGTGCCAAAGACTAGTTGTCTATTAGGGAAGGCCACCATCTAAGGGCTGGATAGCTCAGATGGTAAGAGCACTGATGTGCCAAAGACTAGTTGTCTATTAGGGAAGGCCACCATCTAAGGGCTGGATAGCTCAGATGGTAAGAGCACTGGTGTGCCAAAGACTAGTTGACTATTAGGGAAGGCCACCATCTAAGGGCTGGATAGCTCAGATGGTAAGAGCGCTGGTGTGCCAAAGACTAGTTGACTATTAGGGAAGGCCACCATCTAAGGGCTGGATAGCTCAGATGGAAAGAGCACTGGTACGTTAAACCAGAGGTCTCGGGTTCAAATCCCCGGTAAGTCAAAGTTTTCTTTGCCACTTTTCAAAAGACAATTCGTCCCTTCCTCTACGTTCATTCTAAAAGAAGGGGAGAAATCCTCACGAAAGCAATTACGAAATGCTACAGTCCTGCATGTACCTCGGGACTGAAAAATATTCCCAATTGTGAATGAATTCTCAAACCTTAGTCTTTCCAAGCCAGGCCATAAGAGCCAGAACAGCAGCCTGAACTACGATTTCAAACATGGCCCTATTTTCAGATGGTCTTTGGAGTGCATCTAGACACGAGCAGTTTGATGGATGGCTCAAGTCGCTCTGAGTTACTTCGCCAGTCGAGTTATCGCCATCTGGCGCCTCTCGACATCTCTTGCTTTTCCTCAGACATCCAACCTTTCACGGGGTTCTATAGTTTTGTCTACAATTTGACTCTGAAACACCTGTGTGATCTGGAGAGCGGTAAGGAGGGGGGAGGGGAGGGAGGGAGTGAAGGGGGGGAGGGAGGGAAGTAAGGGAGAGGATGGAGAGGAGGGAGAGGAGGGAGAGGAGGGAGAGGAGGGAGAGGAGGGAGAGGGGGAGGGGGAGGGAGGGAGGGAGGGGAGGGAGGGGGAGGGAGGGAGGGAGGGGAGGGGAGGGAGGGAGGGGAGGGGAGAGGGAAGGGAGGGAAGGGAAGGGAAGGGAAGGAAAGGGAAGGGAAGGGAAGGGAAGGGAAGGGAGGGTGAGGGAATGGAGGGTGAGTGAGGGGAGGAGAACAGGGAGGAGAGGGAGGGGAGGAGAGGGAGAGAGGGGCAGGGAAGGAGGTGAGGAAGGGAGGTGAGAGGGAGAGGGAGGGGAGGGAAGGGAAGGAAGGGTAAGGGCACGGAGGGTGAGTGAGGGCAGGGAGGGCAGGGAGGGAGGGGAGGAGAGGGATGGAGCAAGGGGAAGGGAGGGAGGAGAGGAATCCGAGGGGAGGGAGGGGATGAGTGTGGCTGAGTGTATCAGCCTGTGATCACGCCTGTGATCGACTCCTTTTGTAGTGCCACGGTCTAGCGCTGCAAATATCCAGGGAACTGTTATCAGCGTGTAACCGACTGGCCCGCCGACTATCGAGACGACTGGAATCGATGCAATTCTTTCAAAGTCAATCTAGGTGAAGGCTCGCCTGCAGTGATGCAACGCAGGTGTTCATTGTCTGCCGTCTGCTGCCTACGACCCAACGCTTAGCCGGCGGACAGGTGTAACGCGTTTGCTTTTTAATGCGGACCGTGCATGACGGGTGTGCGACGTCTGAACACTGCTCGCTGGATTACTACCTTGGCGTCAATATTCCATGTAGAACGCCACCATGAATCACCTCTAGCAACAATTACAAGAATGACCTTTGCAAGAGAAACCAGAAAAACTCCCATTTCTTTACCGATCTGACCACGACCTTTAACATTTGCTACAGAGGAGATGCTTGTTCGAGGGCGGATTTCCAAAATGCCTCTCTCTCTTCTTGTACTTTCTATCCCTGGAGATATACGGGCAGTCAATGGTTGAATTGCTTCTGACTGGCGCCCCTACCCCGGCAAAGACTAGTTGACTATTAGGGAAGGCCACCATCTAAGGGCTGGATAGCTCAGATGGGAAGAGCACTGGTGTGCCAAAGACTAGTTGACTATTAGGGAAGGCCACCATCTAAGGGCTGGATAGCTCAGATGGTAAGAGCACTGGTGTGCCAAAGACTAGTTGACTATTAGGGAAGGCCACCATCTAAGGACTAGATAGCTCAGATGGTAAGAGCACTGGTGTGCCAAAGACTAGTTGACTATTAGGGAAGGCCACCATCTAAGGACTGGATAGCTCAGATGGTAAGAGCACTGGTGTGCCAAAGACTAGTTGACTATTTGGGAAGGCCACCATCTAAGGGCTGGATGGCTCAGATGGGAAGAGCGCAGGTACGTTAATCCAGAGGTCTCGGGTTCAAGTCCCGGTCCAGTCGAAGTTTTCTTTGCCATTTTTTTTCTTCAAATTATTCAAAATTTCCAGGTCAGTTTTTCCTTTGTTTGTTTGTTACAACTCCTTCATGGTTACGATAACAAGACTTCTTATCTAGATAGTTTCTAGGATGAATGTAATCTTCTTTGATATACATGCCCATTGTGGACCTGCAGAAAACTGGCCGAGCATTTGAAAAGTTGCCCAAATAGTAATTTCCAAACTCTTCAGTCAACTTCTGTAACTCGTAGCCTTTAATACTAAGTCCTATTTCCCTTTTCATTTCACTTTGTAAATCAGACATTTATCGCATGTGCCCATGCAATGATCGTTGGCCAAAAGCCAAAAACTCAAAATTCGACTTTCCAGGGAGCGAGAGCTCGGTGATCCGTGCCTATTTATTAAAGCGATTCATCGCGAACTTCCCCTGCTTTGGAAATTTAAAGAGCCTTGACACGACCAGGCTATAATAGGCCATTGCTCGACTATACTGTGAGGGAAAAAAAGTTCGCTAGGGAGAATAGGAGATATTTGCAAGAGTAAAGGGGGAAAAAAGCTTTGACTGTATAATGAGATCTTTCCCGTTTCCCAAACCATGTAGATGCTTGGATAACACCTCAAGCTCGAACCGGATATTGGACCCGATGAATATAAACACAACTGGAGATGCCGGTTTTAGCCGGAGAAAATTGAGCCAGTTCCTTAGCTAATGACTCGGGTGATCACATGATGGGTGCTTGATAGGGTTTGGTGCATGGACGAGGCGGCTGGCCGTCAGACATGACAGCTACCATTCCAATAGAGACTGACACACGAGGACGGATACATAATAAAGATCCATCTGTTATTAAGCCGTCAACTCATATCCGTCTTTATGGAGCCGGCAAATAGAAGGTATACTTCTCATGGCAGTGAGGGTCAGTTCATACGAGGGACTATCTTCGAGACTAAACCCAAATGGGTTAGTCCGACTGACGAAAGTTGTCGTTTTGACACAATTTTTTTTTAGCACCGTGGAACTAAATTCGAGGCTAAACCGATTAAGTTTAGCCTTAAGAATGAGAGGGTCTAGTCCCGATCCCATTGCCCTGCGGGTGTTCCTTTACGACCCACCACCCACTGGGTTATCGTTTGGACACGGCTTACCTAGTCCCCAGCATTCCGCACACTGCCAGTGTTGGTGGCCCCTATAGGCCCTTAGTCGGTGTCAGCGGTATCGTATGAACGTAAGGTGGATAAGACTTGATGGTTTGCATGATGGAAAACTTAGTGGAAAGTTTGAACAAAGCAATGTCTCCACAAGGATACAGATTCGGGTATGAATGTATAACATGGAAAACACTTTTTTTTCGTATAGTTCACGTACTTGTTAGTGAAGTAGATGAAATACATCCTAAGATATGTGCCAAAGGGCGTGAATACAGGCACGAAAATGCACAATGCCCCCTACGGAGACGGGGGAAGACCTCTCACACCCTGTCACTTCCTTCCCTCGCCAAAAATAATGGTTCCCCTTCACTTTTCAGAACAGGTTGACACCCTTGTCACTGTGTATAAAGACAAATATGCCCTCCTCTATCGACCGTGTGCTTCTCTTGCGCAGGCGCAGTCATGGAATGACAGTAGAAGGTTCTCATTGGCTAGCTACGAACCCTTAGAATTGCTCGCTGCTGACTTTAAGACGACCTTCGCCAAATTTAGTCAATAAACACCGTTCTCAAGGGTGGGGGCGGCCATTTTGAATTCGTATAGCATTGTGCTCCGACTATAGAGGGCATTTACGAATCCATGGATCAGACTCGGGCTCGGGCTTCGCCGAAATGGAAGGTTTGCTGGCTTGATGCGCACAGGGTAGGGTATTCACCAAGAAACTGCATGGGGCCGAACGCTTGTTTCTAAATGCCCGTGACATTAAAACGGGTACGAGAAAATTAAAGTGACCGAAGCCTAATCCCGAGCCTAAGCCTTCATTTCGTGAAGGGCTTAGGACTCGTGGCAGCGATGTTTGAATAAGTTATTGTTTGTGTCATGCAAACGAGCATAGACAGTGTAGCCTCTTAACGCGGGTAGCGACCGCCGTATGCCTCGTGCATTGACGTCATCACAGCGCCATCTTGGGTGCAAGACCATAGCGAAAACACAGTACGAACACCGTTGATCGTCGAATGGGCTACTTCACTTTGATTTCGGGCTGAGGGCGCCCTGCAGAAATGACGTCATGAAGTTCGTTCGACGTCATTACCACGTGACATCCCATACACTGCTTAGAGCGCGTACGGCACAACCATTCAAAATGTTCTTCAAAGTGGATGTCTGAATTGGATAGGATTTGGTCAGCCAAGTGGACTGAGAGAGCGAAGTCATCTGCGGTCAGTGGGTGATCGGTCTAAAGGTCACACGGATGCAGTTTCAATCTTGAGAAGAAACAAATTGAAACAAGTTTAAACGAGGAGGGGAAATCCAAAGCCCTTTTCAGACGACGCTGAAAAGAACTCGCAAGGCTTGAGAGAGAATTAAACGTACAGCATGGGATGCCGTAGGCCTTCCCTTCACACGATCCAATCCCTTCCCCTCCCTTCACACGATCGATTGTCAAGGTTCCCGTGAGAAATCCTCCGCTAGATTTGTCTGAGGTCCGGCCCTACGACAAAATATCTCAACGGTTCACCAGGGACGTCTGTCACTCTAAAGTATCGGTAACCGTTCGCACGATCACGTGCACTTTTGTAAGATTTCTCATGCATGGGATATTTTCTCAAGCCTTGCGAGTTTTCTCAGCGTCGTCTGAAAAGGCCTCAAGGTGAAGGTCGAGAACCGAGCGACCGATGTCCACCTGGGCAAGCCTTTCTCCTCCAATCTGCTCGGGCCAGGATTGCAAGGGACAGTGCGGATGTTGCGGGCGGGCGGGGGGAGGGGCTTACACTTTATCGCCGGGGTACAGAGAGGTTTGGCCGGGGAGCACGTTCGCGGAGGTGCGAACACCGCCGGGACCGCCCTCCTAAACACCGTGGAGCTAAACGAGCCATAATTGACCGCGAATTAGGCGCTGAAATTTTGGTGGTTTTTTTTTCTTGCCCTATAGATGTGTCATGCCGACAAGGGAGTGCTGTACGTAACGTGGGGTCCATATATCACACCTACAGGTCTCAACCCAGACGCCAATACGTCTAACAATGATTGACGGGCCGCGTCGTGAACGCCCAACAAAATACATCGCCGCATAGTGCGGCCGGTGTACAGACTAATTCTGTCCCCGGCTAAAAATGTGTCCGCGGGACAGAATTAACTGGATCAAAGTGTCCCCCGATTTGTTTTGCCCGTACCACATAAACGCTATGGACCCATATGTTTGTGCACAAACAATTTACGGGGTGGGGGCAAGGGGGAGGGGAGGGGCTATACCAGTTGAAGTTAAAGCTAGGGATAGGCTTTCTGCAAATTCTGCTTCATAGCTCTGAAATGCGCCTTAGGTATACTTGCAATGGGCCGCTTTCAGAGACAATAATTGGTGTGCCATTATTTTATGTGCACATCGATTCAGACCTCCTAAAGTAATAAAATCCAATAGCCAGTTAATTGGACGAGAATTATGGTAACCGTGAGTCGGAAGTATAGTCAACGATCAAATGTATTCTCCACGGATTGGTGGTTTCCTGCGCTGAGCAATGTGCTTTACGCGCCGGTTTGTTTTTTTCTTCTTCAAGGGTTTCAGAAAGTGACCAGAGGGTTATTGCACGCACGTCATGCAGGCTCGCCTTTCACCCACGTCTGGTTAACGGTTATGCGATACGTCTGGAGCCCGACCCTGGGAAATTGCCAATGTGCCCGCGCGGGGATGAATATAGCCTTCCATTGGCGGCAGTTATTGCCTTGTTTTTGAACGGGAAGGTGAAATTAATGGGTTGGTCTGGGCAAGGCTGGGTTGCATGGGTAACCCACTGTTATTCTTGGCAGGGCTAGGCAATATAACCAACGCAATGTGATTGGGTTGGGGCCAAAAGATCACATTGAGGATAGAGCTACGTCTTGGCGTTAAGAGTCACCTCACATCAAACTTATTAATGACGTATTTCACATTAGTCACCTTGTGGTTTGTTTGTGTTCATTTTCTGCTAGTTGGCGATTACAACGCTCCGCTATGCGGTTTATAGGGCTCGTGCTAACTCATTGCCATCAGTTTTGTCAAGAGCCAAAATTATCAACCTTTCGACAGCGGCGTATCAGTTGATACTCTGTATACACAGGAAGACCAAACTTGAGATTCACTGAAAGGCCACAACCTCTACCGCGCGTGGATGTATGGATCGAAGTCCGAACGAATTACATCGTTCTGTTATGCGCTTTCTAAGATGGCGGCTGGGTGACGTCAATGCGTTGCGGTCCGTGTCGACCTGGGATTAACTTTCCTGTGCTGAGACCAGCCGTCGGCGCTCAAATACACCTTTCCTGCCCGAAAGCTATAGGGGAGAATTGGTTTCGATTCGCGGGCTGACATTACCTCCCCACACTCCCCCTCTGCCCTCATACAGCGAGGATGGAGGAGGGCGTTGGCTGTAGAGGTCGTTCCAGTCATCAGCCGAATCGCCAATTCAAAGTGTTTACTGGTGCGTGACCATTGCGTGCATTTGGTACGAAGGCGTCACGCACGGAGTACCAGCGACCTTCGCGGGTGTCCATTTCTGGAAAATGACGACTACGGCTGTCATCAATTTGGGCAGTGGTGCTCTTATAAGCTTGTAACCTTACCACCCTGGTTTCATATCTTTAAGCATAATATACAGGACCGGACGTATCGATCCTAGCAGGACCTTTCTGCCTCCGTAATGAGAAAGGTCCTGCATGCTAGGATCGTGACGTCATACCCTCGAGCATATTTATTTAGAATTTTTGTTTATTTGGGGTCATTCAAGTCGCCATGTGCTTCACAAAGCATTTTATTCAACAAGTAATTTGGACAGATTTGCTTTTCCCAACCAATGTTATAAAATAACCAATGTTATAAATAACTAGCCAAAATTACTGCAAATTGAAAAAAAATGGCAAAGAAAACTTTGACTGGACCGGGATTTGAACCCAAGACCTATGGTTTGGCGTACCAGCGCTCTTACCATCCAGTCCTTAGATGGTGGCCTTCCCAAATAGTCAACTAGTCTTTGGCACACCAGCGCTCTTACCATCTGAGCTATCCAGCCCTTTGATGGTGGCCTTCCCTAATAGTCAACTAGTCTTTGGCACACCAGTGCTCTTACCATCTGAGCTATCCAGCCCTTAGATGGTGGCCTTCCCAAATAGTCAACTAGTCTTTGACACACCAGTGCTCTTACCATCTGAGCTATCCAGCCCTTAGATGGTGGCCTTCCCAAATAGTCAACTAGTCTTTGGCACACCAGTGCTCTTACCATCTGAGCTATCCAGCCCTTAGATGGTGGCCTTCCCAAGTAGTCAACTAGTCTTTGGCACACCAGTGGTCTTACCATCTGAGCTATCCAGCCCTTAGATGGTGGCCTTCCCTAATAGTCAACTAGTCTTTGCCAGGGTGGGGGCGCCAGTCAGAAGCAATTCAACCATTAACTGCCGTATATCTCTAGCAATCCCATCCCAGCTTTCATTCACAACCAATAGTTGTAAACTTGACCACGGCAGCTCGCAAAGATTAGACATTAGAACGTGTACATGTCAGGCCTTTGTAAGCTAGCAAGCCGTTAGCAATTAGATTGCATTTTTCTGGTATTACATAATGTCCATTGCCTGCTTTCATTTAGGAGTGTCGAGAGACTGACAAAGTTCTCTTCAAACCAGAGTCATTGGTTTGTATTTGAGTAGTCCTCACGAGTTGATAAGTCGCTTCTGCGTGTGCGATATCTTAGTGACAGTAACGTGGAAATTCACTTGCGCACAATGCAGCTTTAAGACATGTGCCGCGTTGCTTAATGCATGTATTGAATTAATTTCGGTTACCTTTCTTTGGACGGTTGGCCGGTCTCAATCGGGGCCGCGTCTTTCACTGCCACCAAAGGTTAACCCGAAGGTAAAGCGATATTTCTCGGCATTGTTATCTGAAGGGAACCCAGCATTCAGTTGCAAGGGCTTTTACTCATCTGTCTAAGACATCATAGAGACGACAGATTGAAACGTGGCACGCAGATGTCAGTGCTAAGTATATATAGCGGTGACGCCACAAAGCCCCAAACGAATGAAGATAAAAAGTCGGCCTACCAAAGTATTGACAACGACAGGATCAGCCCACCGACAGATAATCGTCCGATGATCGCTCGATTCCTGACGTGGTAACCTCACCTTCAACCCCCTCCCCCAGTCGGGAGCCATTTGTCACGCCCCTCCCCTCACGGCCTTGTCCTAAAACAAACGAAAATGGGGCGACAGCTGAGCTGGCAAGAGCGAAGCAGAGAGACAGAGGCGTGCTAACTATTTGCGTCCCTGCATGTATACCCCTGGCTGTAAGCTGTGTGTTGGCTGGTACTCTTCATAATTGCGTGCATCCGTTTTACGCATGCCTGCTGCAGCACTGATTATACCAAAATAGACCGCCTATAGCCGGTAGTGGTAAGGTGAACTTCACTGACCTTACACGATAAACATACCCAAAGCGGACATTCAGAAGGTATACTCAAATAGGCCTTTCTTAATATCTATGCAAATGACATTGAACAGAAAGCGAGGCTATGGGCGCTAGATTTCAAAGATTATTGCTGTTCCCCGCTGCTTTTGGGTCTTTTCTCGACATATTCTTCAACAAAACCGAACGTTATCTTAGGAACAACGGTAAAGTCCATCGAATTTACCGCCATCTTTGAAATCTAGCGTCCACAGCCTCGTTCTGGGCTACGACGCATACAATTTGCATGTATATATCAAGAAAGGCCGATACTGGGTTATATTCGATCAGTCCGAATCGATGACGTATGCAATGCGCATTACAACGCGCGCACATGCCACGGAGCATGCGCGGTAAGCTTCGCATACTGGTATGCATGCCGCTGGTACGCGGCAGGGAACCCGTCCCCGAACGCTTGGATAACCGACGGCCAAATATAAACACTATAATTGGGCGCTTGACTGTCTTTGTTAGCTGTCACAACGTCACATCCCTTTTGCCTTCGTCTGAAAAACATCCGATTCTTGCACGGCATTATCACAACCTTGCAGAGCTATAAACGAGCTATAAGCACAACTGGCGTGACTGATGTCAAGAACTCGTGCATGTACGGCTCTTTCCTGGTCGATTGCTTCTCTCAATATCAAATTAGAATGGACTTGAAATCATGCAAAAGTGTTGATAGCTGCTGGGACAATGGACAAATATCAAAAGGGAGGTCGCCAGTCTCCGCGTGAAATTTGACTGACTTTGGGCGGGAAAGAGGGAAGCGAATCCAGTTAAAAAAAATTAGTACAAGGATGAAGACTGATCCACTAATGATAACTGATATGCAAGAAATACACAGCATTATGTACTGTAGACACTGTCCATGTCTGCAGTTCAATCGAAATGACAAAAATCTTTGTCGTAGTTGTCCTAATTTTGAAAAATGGTAAAGAAAACTTTGACTGGATAGGGACTTGATCCTGAGACGTCTGGTTTTGTGCACCAGCGCTCTTACCATCTGAGCTATCCAGCCCTTAGATGGTGGCCTTCCCTAATAGTCAACTAGTCTTTGGCACACCAGCGCTCTTACCATCTGAGCTATCCAGCCCTTAGATGGTGGCCTTCCCAAATAGTCAACTAGTCTTTGGCACACCAGCACTCTTACCATCTGAGCTATCCAGCCCTTAGATGGTGGCCTTCCCAAATAGCCAACTAGTCTTTGACACACCAGCGCTCTTACCACCTGAGCTATCCAGCCCTTAGATGGTGGCCTTCCCAAATAGTCAACTAGTCTTTGACACACCAGCACTCTTACCATCTGAGCTATCCAGCCCTTAGATGGTGGCCTTCCCAAATAGCCAACTAGTCTTTGACACACCAGCACTCTTACCATCTGAGCTATCCAGCCCTTAGATGGTGGCCTTCCCAAATAGCCAACTAGTCTTTGGCACACCAGCGCTCTTACCATCTGAGCTATCCAGCCCTTAGATGGTGGCCTTCCCTAATAGTCAACTAGATTTTGGCACACCAGCGCTCTTACCATCTGAGCTATCCAGCCCTCAGATGGTGGCCTTTCCAAATAGTCAACTAGTCTTTGGCACACCAGCACTCTTACCATCTGAGCTATCCAGCCCTTAGATGGTGGCCTTCCCTAATAGTCAACTAGTCTTTGGCACACCAGTGCTCTTACCATCTGAGCTATCAACTAGTCTTTGGCACACCAGCGCTCTTACCATCTGAGCTATCCATCCCTTAGATGGTGGCCTTCCCTAATAGTCAACTAGTCTTTGGCACACCAGTGCTCTTACCATCTGAGCTATCCAGCCCTTAGACGGTGGCCTTCCCTAATAGTCAACTAGTCTTTGACACACCAGCACTCTTACCATCTGAGCTATCCAGCCCTTAGATGGTGGCCTTCCCTAATAGTCAACTAGTCTTTGGCAAACCAGTGCTCTTACCATCTGAGCTATCCAGCCCTTAGATGGTGGCCTTCCCTAATAGTCAACTAGTCTTTGGCAAACCAGTGCTCTTACCATCTGAGCTACCCAGCCCTTAGATGGTGGCCTTCCCTAATAGTCAACTAGTCTTTGGCAAACCAGTGCTCTTACCATCTGAGCTATCCAGCCCTTAGATGGTGGCCTTCCCTAATAGTCAACTAGTCTTTGGCAAACCAGTGCTCTTACCATCTGAGCTACCCAGCCCTTAGATGGTGGCCTTCCCAAATAGTCAACTAGTCTTTGGCACACCAGCGCTCTCACCATCTGAGCTATCCAGCCCTTAGACGGTGGCCTTCCCTAATAGTCAACTAGTCCTTGGCACACCAGTGCTCTTACTATCTGAGCTATCAACTAGTCTTTGGCACACCAGCGCTCTTACCATCTGAGCTATCCAGCCCTTAGATGGTGGCTTTCCCTAATAGTCAACTAGTCTTTGGCACACCAGTGCTCTCACCATCTGAGCTATCCAGCCCTTAGATGGTGGCCTTCCCTAATAGTCAACTAGTCCTTGGCACACCAGTGCTCTTACCATCTGAGCTATCAACTAGTCTTTGGCACACCAGCGCTCTTACCATCTGAGCTATCCAGTCCTTAGATGGTGGCCTTCCCTAATAGTCAACTAGTCTTTGGCAAACCAGTGCTCTTACCATCTGAGCTATCCAGCCCTTAGGTGGTGGCCTTCCCTAATAGTCAACTAGTCTTTGGCACACCAGTGCTCTTACCATCTGAGCTACCCAGCCCTTAGACGGTGGCCTTCCCTAATAGTCAACTAGTCTTTGGCACACCAGTGCTCTTACCATCTGAGCTATCCAGCCCTTAGATGGTGGCCTTCCCTAATAGTCAACTAGTCTTTGGCACACCAGTGCTCTTACCATCTGAGCTATCCAGCCCTTAGATGGTGGCCTTCCCTAATAGTCAACTAGTCTTTGGCACACCAGTGCTCTTACCATCTGAGCTATCCAGCCCTTAGATGGTGGCCTTCCCTAATAGTCAACTAGTCTTTGGCACACCAGTGCTCTCACCATCTGAGCTACCCAGCCCTTAGACGGTGGCCTTCCCTAACAGTCGACAATTTTTCCATTAACTGCCGTATGTTCTTCTTGGGTCCGTATAAAGTATGGCCGTTTTTCGAAACGGGCTTCCAGAGCTACGGCTAGGGCTATTGTCTTCGCATCTCCGTGTATTTCCAATAGGGGGAAGACCTAGACCTAGCTCTCTAGACGCCCATTTCGGACACGGCCTTACCTTGACTCAGAACCAGGAAGCACGACTATTAGAACATGCCTAGTTGCAACAAAGGGTGTCTCGTTTTTTAGTCTTATCTGGTCGAGAGGGCAGCTAAAGGGCAACAGGTGGAGCAGCAATCGTATGTGACTGTGATTTGTCTTCCTGCCTGACTGTGCTGTCGGTGTGCGAAGTATGAACTGACCTCATGCATCTCCATGCATTAATGACGTTCATCGCATGTCATGTGTAGCCGATACCTCGTCTATCAATCGGGTTATCCCTCGCCGACATTTTCATGAATTGTTGTCAAGGGGTTTAGACAGTCACTGGCGACTCGTACACCTGAACAAGTTCCCTGAATGGAAACCTCCTCTCTCCCTCTTCCCCCTCTCTCTCCACCTGTTTATCTCCCTCCCCTCTGTCCCACCCTCTCTTTTCCTCTCTCTTCCCTTTCCCTCTCCCTCTCTCCCACCCTCTCTATCCACCCTCTCTCTGGCGCTTTCTCTCTATCTCACTCTCTC